>CAJNOQ010000235.1:0-60936 GCA_905250885.1 Didymodactylos carnosus
ATTAAAGCTAATTAAGTGCAAACTGATATGGGACGAACTGAGAGAGAAATGTTGATGGGACGAACTGAGAAAAAAAGCTTCGTGGGACGAATTGAGAAGTCAATTTGGGACGAACTGAGAGTAAACCTATTTTTATCGTTCAAAGATCTGAGAAAAAAACTAATTGCATTTTATACAGTTTAATTTAGATTTTTATCTGAATCACAAATGCAAACTTCATTTAAAATAAAAAGCCTTTGATAATTAAAAATTAAGTTTTTTATTTTGTCCCACTATAAACTAATATAGAAAACGACAAGAGAACGAAGAGAAGAATTTTTCTTCGATAATCATCACAATCACTAAAACATTCATGATGAGTAGAAATATCATATACATCGTTTATTTAATATGTAAATGTTAGAGTGTTGACTTTCCTCAATGATTGAAGCCACACTGCATTCAATTAGTATTAGTAAAAATTCATTTATTCAAGCGTATTTCTCTATTATAATCCATTTTTTGATGTAGATAATGTATCAAAATCGATAATATAGCCCTGTTATGAAGCTGTTGAACAATAAACTGAGTTATAAGAATAATAGTATGAACAAAATAAGCTCGTTTTTTTCACTGTCTCTGCTTATCACTTCTAGTGTTTTATTTATTTCAAATTATTATAAAAAAAAATAATTAATCAAATTATAGATGCAAAAATCTCGTAAAAACAATTGAATATTAGAAAAATAATAGCAAAAAATTTCTGAAGACATAAAAAAAATACTTCTTATCATCTAAAAACGAAGACAAATTTCTTTGATTTTATAAATATTCTGAATAAATATATTCAAATTTATCAGTATTAAAAATATAAAAAGTTCAAATTTTTTCTTTCTTCATTCATATAGAATCTGACCTTGTAAACAAAATACTAGTGACTAAAAAGACTTGATTAGTTAGAAAACGAACCATTTTTTTTTTATATGCCAACATATATTTGTTTTTGAATTATCTTCAAATCGATGTCGAGAATAACTAAATATTAAACGACGCCAATATGCATTACGTAATTTTTCCCATTTATATATATTTGTTCGTTTTTTATTAGCGATTATAGTTGATAGTTTATCGGTCAAAAATTGTTCTGTAACTATTGTCCAATCATCAATAATAATAATTGGTAAATCCTGATAGAGACTAATTAAGGTCGAATTCATGACTATAGGTATAATATCCAAATAGAGTGCTTCCCATGTTCGATGACAATCTAAACCATTTCCTCGTGGTGATAACCACAAAGGATACTGTCGATTACGTTTATAGATTTGTGGTATTTGAGTTATCTGTACACCTGAACCTTTATTAATACAAGTTGAAAAATTTAGCCAATTATTAGAAATTTTTTGATTACAAACAATGCTCCATATTTTTTTGCGTAGACCAGTTTGATCAGTATTAACATCAAAATTAAGTAAAACAAGTTTTTTAACCATTTTTCGTTCATTTTTTAAGCTTACATCAAAAGGTAAGACATAGGATAGTGGTTCATCGATATCATTACTGACAGATGAAGTAGATTCAAACATTTTTGAGATTGAATTTGCTTGAATTTGATTGTATAATTCTTGAATACCATTGGCCATTTCGTAACAATTTATTCCTAAATAAGAAAGAGAGAAAGAATAACAAAATCAGTAACGTATCCATGAACTCATTTACCAATTGGAATGTGTGTAAATCGAATATTTGGATCCGACAATATCATTCCATTTTGTCCAAACCAATGAATTATTTTTGAATCATTATTTTGAATATATTTTAAATGTTTTGATTTTGGTACAGACAAATCTCCTTCACCCGTAATTAAAACAAATTTATTTATCAGTTTTGGATATATTTTATCAAAAAATTCATCAATAACCCATACACGAACATAAATTATACTACCGTCTGGTAAACAAGGAGCAACTTGATCAACATTTGTTAATGAATGAATTTTTTCTTTAAATTGTTCTGGCCATCCATAGATCCATTCGGCCATATTTCGAAAATTTTGTGGACACACATATTCTGGATAATTATGTGCCGATTCGATATAGTTTGCTCTTAAATCAATAAACATAATATCATCTTTTGTTCGTTCCATTTTCCAATGACATAATGTTGTACAATCATGGATAATTCCATAGTTATTCAAAAGATCAATAATTGTATAAAATATTGAGAAAAGAATAATAACAATAATAAAATAGAGAAAATAATAGAAACATATTCTTAATGTTCGTTTTTGACAATAAATATATTTTATATTCATTACTTGAAGAAAATGAATTGGTGGATGAGGATAAAACATATTCTAGACGTTTTCATGAAACATAATTTTCTAAATTAAATAGACTAATTAAATTATAATAAAAAGAATATTATGTTTAATTTTTTTACTTACTTTGACTGGTTGTATTATCCTTGATTAAGGATAACCAGAGCTGACCAGTAAGACTCTGGTCGCGATGCGACTCTGGGCGAGATGCTCCATTGAGACAAGAACGTTTTTTCAGAGAACACAAGGAAAAAAATTTTCTGCGGAGAAAAAGCGATTTATTTTTATTCTGGGGTGGCGGAGGGGTCGCACCCCCACCCCCAGTAACGTCAATTCTGGGGATAACGCAGGAATTAAAAAATGAAAATACATGCAACAATCAATACCGTACAAATGTTGCTAAAAAAGTTTTTTTTGATAGATATAGGACATTCAACAGGTATGCAACCGTGAAGAGTATCAAAACAAGCTTCTAGTTACTAGGTATTTCTTATTATTTTCTACTAATAAAATTTTCTCGTCATGGTGTACGGTTGATGATTGGTTCTCTGATTTTTCTTCTTCCATCTCTAACCTTCTCAGTTTGTGCGTATGATCCTACAAAAAGAAATTTTATCGGCATGGATTATGCACTGATGTGAAACACGTCTTACACGATTCGATGTTTTCTTATATGAACGTGTAATAAGATCATACAGTAAGATCTTACAAAGTCTTGTGAAGATTTTCTAAAATTTTGTGATATTTTATTATAAAATCTTAAAAGATCAATGTGTACGAATTGATAACATCTTGCAACAGTCATTAATGCATCATGTTTAAGGTTCTTGTCATAAGATCGTACACCGAAACAAATGAAAAATTTTGGTCGACAAGTATTTCGCGTAGTCAAAATTCTTTGTCGACTGGTCGAAAACTAATCGAATTGCATCAATTTCGATGAGTTACCGGCTAGTCTACTCGTCGGAATATGGCTTCTTCTGACGAGCGTCGAAAACATAAAATCGACTAGTCGATTTACTTGTCGAACACTTGCATGGGGCAAGGACATATATGAAATCTTGATGTATATTTTTAGCTTGCAACAAGTATCACTTGTTACAATCGTATGACAAAAATTGTGTTACGAAATATAACGCATGTATACAACAGATTCTGATGAATAAATTTTAGTTTTCTTTTTCTTCTACTTCAGGCTTCAGCAGAACACAAAGTAAAGTGTATGGCTTACAGAGGGCTGGGAGATGGTACAAACTTTGTCCCGAGATGTTTTTAGCTTACATATAAGACTACAGCTCTCATTTTATCTTATTAGTCTTATTATACTTTCGTACTTTTATATTTGTCATACTTTTAGCCCCTTAAGTGTTTTATCGCCTTTATTCCCTTTACTCCTTTTAGTTTTTTACTGCCTTTACTCCCTTTACTTTTCTGTTTCACGCATATCAGAACTATTACCCTCACTCTCACTTTATAACTAAGAGTAGTAAAAGAAGTAAAAGGAGTAAAGAAAGTAAAAAACTAAAGAACATACTCAGTCATCTATCAGTACAACTTTTTCATAACTAAAAAGATCTCGGGACAAACTTTGTACCTTCTCCCATCTCTGGGCTTACAAATGTGACAAGACAGGTCCTATCTATGCTAGAAAATAAATATCAATAAAAGAAAGGACAGAGTACACGGTGGGCATTTTTCCACAGAGCAGACGGACATCTAGTTTTATGAGTTAAAAAATGATTATTTTTGCATAATATTGTCTTATTATGTGTCAAATTTTAATAAAAGTAAGAAAAGCCAAATTCGAAAAAAATGAAAAATCGATGAGAGGGCTGGGCCCTAGCCCTGAGTTTTTGATGAAAAATTTTTAATCGCAAAACTAATAAGTGATACATCATTCGATGAAATCTTTCACACTAATTCCAAATATTACGTTATTTCTTGAATAAAAATGTTTTTTGACTGAGAAAAATGTAAAATATCTGGAAAACCTAGATCTCGGTCTAGGCAAAAAGCTGCATAAAACTGCTATCACGACGGATTCTGGCTATGTCGATGCATATTCTGTAAAATTGTCAACGAATTTGGATCTTCAAAAAATTTCGAAAACTCATCACGCTGAACATAACTCTCGGAAAAATCGCCTCGTTTAAGAAAAACCTCTTTTTCGCTAAAAGACTTGATCTGAGACGAACTTTTTTTTAACCAATAAATAGCTAGAAGCATCCTGATTCCAAATAATACGTTTCGAAAATTTAAATGGAATTTAGTTCAATAAAAAATTGATTTTACATAGAGGTCACGAATATATGAGGTATTTTTTCTTTAACATTTTTTTATCCGCAAATTCCTCGTTCGAAACAAAACTTTTTACGCCATTAGATAGCCCATCTATCAAAGTAGATTTTAAAGAACCGCACTTTCGATTTTTCGTTAAATATCCGTCTGGTGTAGATAGAGGGAATGATAGCAAAAAGCAGGCATATCAGCTGGGATATTTAGCTGAATTTTTCATCAGATCTTATAAATTCCTGTATGATCTCGTAAGTTTTTGCAAATTCATATCACAAAATTATGTAGGATCTTGTGAAATCTTGTATAAGATACCTGAACCATGACTCTTATAAAATCGTGTAAGATTTTAATATGATCTTATAAAATCACATTTCAAGATTCTTCCTTGTGGGTGCGCACCAATGCAGAATAGGTACCCCAGGATATGTGTATCTTCTTCTGATCCTTTTGAAAACCACGTTCTTGAATCGGTTCCTTCTGTCTCTTCTACACAATTGTGAGAGAATTCGGTCAAAAATCATCTAATTTTCCTCACTGCAAAAATATTATGAAATATCTCGTCGTCTTTTCCCTTTTGATGATAAAAAATATATAAAATGCTAGTTCTTACAATGTTCTCATATCAAAAAGGTAACAATATTATTCAATATATAATGTTTAAACCAATATATTTAAACAAGATTTAATTGCATTTACCTAGATTTAGTATTTCTTAATCGTATTTCAACTCAGAAAGTGTTTATATCTTGTTAATTTCAAACATACTTGATACAATACAAAATTCATATTTGTTTAATTATTTATTTTCGATTCTCGAGTTACAATGACATATTTCTCATAACTTACAGATATCTTAATATTCATGCCTGCATATGATATGAAATTATTATATACTTAAATCTTGTTTAAATACTTACTTACTTGTTAAATACTTACATCTTGTTTAAAAATATATTGGTTTAAACATTCTATATTGAACAATATTATTACCTTTTGGGTATGAGACCATTGTAAGAGCTAACATTTTATATATTTTTTATCATCAAAAGGACAAATATGTCAATATATGAACATCAAAGTGGTTATTCACTAACAAGGCACTTTCATTTTATAATATTTTTGGAGTGAAAGAAATCAGACGATTTCTGATCAGGTTCTTTGTCTTTTCGCTGTTGATCTCTTGTTAATTAGTCCTTTTTCTTCTTGTGGTTTTACTTTATCGTATACTCAAGAGGGTTCACATTTAGTTTTAAATTGTTCTACTTTGACTATGTTATTTCTAAATTTTTCCGAATATTGTTGGCTTTCTTTTTTTCTATCTGTTTCCGTTTTATTCATAACATTTCTATCTGAATAGAACCCTATCCATTGTTTTTTGAAAATTAGTATTCTGTAGGACTTCTTGAAAGCGAATTTAAAGCATCTCAAAAAATAGCAAACGAGAGATATTTTTCCTCGTTTCAGTATTAAAGAGCAGTGCTCTATCTACAAAATGAGATGTTCCATAGTTCTCTAACACCAAGAATCATTGCGCTAGATATGTATGATTACAAGTTAGATGTCGCTTTTTGTCGTCTAAGTCTCAAGGGAATTCATCACAATTTTAGTTTACTAACTGTCAACTCTATAGTTCTACAGAGTACTAATTTTCAAAAAACCATGAAAATTTTATGGTTACATATGACTTCAAATGTATCATTTACACTCAGTTTTTCATGCACTTTCCAATAGTGTTACTAAAAATTGTTTAAACCCATTCAATGACGGAAAAAAATAGCATGATTCGATACATTTTTACTGGAAAATACTGCATCTTTTTGAAAAAAAACACTGAAAACAAAGCAGACTGATAAAATTTTGACCACAAATTTGGAAAAATTTCATCCTTTTCTGTATATTGTCTATCCTGAATAATACAGAAATTTGATTTTTATTACTCAGTAAGGTCCTGAAATTTCGTATTGCACATGATTTTATAATTTTTCACATTATTGTACCTTTTCCAAATTTTTCTGTTTGTTCTTTCACTCCGTCGTAAAGATTTCAGACTTGTACAATTCTTTGTACCTTTTATTCCATTCAGCTTCTCACTATTCTTCTGTATGTCTTATGTTTCTTCTATTACTTTTATTGTATCTACTTTATTTCTTTTCCTACATTTATCGTTCTTTTCAACGTGACTGAAGAATAATCCGCTCACGTTGACCGTCTACATTAAATTTAGACAGTAGTATTCGTTTTTTTCAGCTTCATGAGTTTGACTTAGATCTGAGCATAAGCAAAGAAAGCAGGTTGCATGAACTCCCAGCAGAAGGCCTGCTCCACATTGAATTGATGAGAAAGCGTCTCTTGTAACACATACAGCAACAACTCTGATTCGTAATGGGAATTCTCAAGCACGAAACAGTAGTAAGCAAATGCCGCAGGATGATTTTGAAGAAGTAAATACGTCGTTAGTTTTTCATACCTAATAACACTTCTGATTATATGTTCCAGATGAGGATGGTGACGTGATCAGTTTATTTAAGTTGTTCTGAATAAAAGTTTACCTTTAAAAATAGCTAGAGATGTATTTCTATCCACCCACGCAAACAAACAAGAAAAAGAAAAGTAAATAAATCGCCATTTTACAGACTAGTTACTGTAGCAACCACTTCTCAGCAGAGGAACACTCTTTTACAGTAGGCAATTTTAAGAAAGAGAACTGGAAGAAAAATGTGTATGGAGTGGAAGTGCGACAGTTTCAGTTCTCAAAGTTCCTGAGAACTAGTTACATTGACTCTGTTTAGTGGGCTAAGGGTATAGGTGGTGCGTTTAGTGAACTAAATAAAGTCAATGTAATTAGCTTCACTGGTTTTATTTTACATGAATTCTAGCAAACAACCAGTAACCAATTCATGTTCTTTTGAAAAGAATGTTCAGCAGTTACCATTCTTAAAACGACAACACCTAACCAGCTACCGTTCAAAAGAACTAAACTGGAACTTTCCCATCCATAGTGTGGCGTGGGAGAATTGCAAAACAACTAAAAAATATAGCGGAAAGTGCTATTATTGCTTGCCGAGTAAAATACAAGGATCTCATGTTCTGCTTCATCCACTGACTTGCTGTCGCAGATTTTGATAAAATTCGATGACCTGTTCAAAATGATAAAAACCTCATCGCTTGTGAACAAATTTCTGCCTGTAATGGTATATTTTCTAAGGACCCATTTTGTACTTACTTGGGTAAGTAGGAAAATTACAACACGTAAAACTCTTCAATGTCTGAATATTTTAGGCTAGAAATTTATATTATAATAACACTATGACCTTCAAGAGGAAGATTTCGTCTAGATTGTTTGCCTGCTACAGAGAAGAAAGTGCTGTAGTAGAGCACTTAAGCAACATAGTCTGAACACTTTGACTTCGTTGTGTAACTAGCAATCAAGAAATATATTCTTTAATACCATACCAACTTTTTCGACTGCGAAGTCGCAAGAACTTGGTTTAATTTTTGTAATACATGTTGAACACAGTATAAAAATATCTATATTCTTGATACTTGTGTTTATTCCATTTCACTTCACACATGGGCTCTATTTTCTGACATAATTATTACCGTTTTTTTACACCAAGAACTAATTCCGTTATTTTTATTAAATAAAGTCACAGAACAAAAAAAACAGCAAAATTCTACTTGAAGAGAGAAAGTAGACAAAGAGATGTGTGCTTACCGAATCACACTCTCATGATTTGAAGGAAATAGATTGTTATGAGATTACTTGTTAACGAAACGAAAACAAAAAACACCACACAAAACTGTAAAATGTTTACATAAACAAATACAACAAAACAGCGAATTAATGTGTGATTAAGATAAGAGATAGAAAGTTCACTAACTTATGACATAATCAACTTTAAAGATAAACGATAGTGATGGATATAGTAAAAATTTGTTCACGGAATATGTGAAGAACACAACAGGCAGCTCTATTTTCAAGTTTTACGAATTTTTATATACAAAAAGAGGGAAAAAGCAGTTATATTTCAATCAAGCAAACTACTACAAACAAACATAGAACAGAACCAAAAGCAGTCAAAGAAAATTATTTTTTGACACATACACACGCAAAATTATTAAATAATGTTAAGAAAAAAATTTTAAAGACAGAGTTGTTGACAACGGATGTGGTTGCCGTCGATGAGATAAGACCACCGGGCAAGAACCAGCAAAGATAGAATGTGTGTATATACGGCGACGAAAACAAAATATTTTTACGAAAAAAATTGTCGCCAACACGAAAAAAAGTGGCAAAAGACTATATTTGGCAAAACGTGAAGGAAAAAAGCGAGACAGAAATGAAAACCGAAAACAAAAGAAAAAGTAGGAAGTTCTGTAAAAAAGTTCTTTGATCATGATATTGTTGTTGTTTTACATTGGTTTCTTTCCATCTTTCATTAAAGCATCTTTCATTCCTGCGCCACGCGGTGGTGTCACAGGACGATTATTGTTCAATGATGGGGTTTTAGCTTTCTTTTCAGACGGTTTTAAAATCTAAACAGAACAAAACAAATATTATATAAAGTTTAAAACAAGCTTGTTGAAAAATATCATTAAGCGTTCTAATTTCACGCGAGATATTTTGTAATGACAGTGTACTACATCTATCTAAGCAGTTAAAGATGGACGATTATCTGTGAAAGTAACAAGTCTCATTGTTAACAGCACTATCCATATGAAAAAGAATGACTTCTTCAAATATTTAGATGGCATGATTCAAACAAATCGTGATTCTTACATGAGTAATCAGAAAAAAAATGAATGAACAAATGGATACCGAGAAAATCTAAAAGTCGTACACACACACTGGCATAGACTGTATTATCTAGTTTTTAAAAGTTACAATCTATACGTGACCTTTGCGTCTATTTCACTAAAACTGACCATTAGAAGAAATTAAGATAAGACAAAAATTGTGATTTTGATTAGTTGAGTCTGATGAATCATAATCATCTCATAAACGAGTCATTATTTATATAGTCGCGTGGCGACAAGAAAGTTAAGGCAGGGAAAACAGTTCAAATCCTTTCTCACTTGAAATGAGCACATCAGTGTTTCATCCACACTCATCATCGCTCCAGCATTATCGAATTCACCACAATAATTTGGAGCAGAAAATAATGTAACCAATTGTCGTTTGGCAAAAAACTCATAACCATCTTCCACAACCTACAAAAAAAGATAATAGTTAGAAATATATGTAAAAGTTTTTACCAATTTAAAATTATGTGAACATACTTGATGCGCTCTACAAATCAAATCGAGATCATGTTTATGCAGAAATTTTGATACAATTTCCGCTCCAAACGTAAATGATACACCACGATCATTTTCACCCCAACCATTTACTTCTTTATCCGGACTAAACAAAAATAATACAAATAAACAACTTTAATATAAAAATAATAGGATATAAAAAGAACGTCTACATACTCTGACCACAATAGATCACATAGTAAACCCTGATCAGGCACATCTGTTGGACGCATTATACGACGAATTTGTTCCATCGATTGAAGATCAGGACTTAAACCTAGAATAAAGATCATTAATAATAATAAATGATAAAATTCAACATAATAAAATTGTAAAAAATTTTAATGCTCATTTGAAAAATTATCAAGATCTACAAAAATATAAATTATTGCCTCCGGTTCCAATTAGATCTGAGTGTTAAAGAAATAACAGAAGATCTATTTACTATCTGTTGAATGAAAATCAAGCAGAAAATTGAACGAAGAAACATATAAAAGCATTTTTCTATTCTTACCGCCATGACAACAAAATATTTTTTCATCAATAATAGCTGCTACTGGTAAGCAGTTAAAGCAATCTGTAAATGTTTTCCATAATTTGATATTATAACGTCTTTTACCTAGAAAGAAAAACAAACATACATAATATTAATCTATTTTGTAAAGTCTTACCATGAGATACTTACATTCATCATAAAATCCATAAATACGATTAATTGATGCACATTCATGATTTCCACGTAATAAAAAGAAATTTTCTGGATACTTTATTTTATAAGCAAGCAGAAGACAAATTGTTTCCAATGATTGTTTTCCCCGATCAACATAATCACCCAAAAATAAATAGTTACTCTCTGGAGGAAAACCACCATATTCAAATAAACGAAGTAAATCGTAATATTGACCTAAACATGAGTAAAACATAAATAAAGATCATAAATTAAATAAACACATTCTACTACGCTTTCTTACCATGAATGTCACCTGAAATAGAAGAAAACGATAGTTGAAATTAATGACATAAAAACAACAACAACAATAGAATGTTAAGATTTAACAACTGAGTCGAACGTATTTTTCACAAATATCTGCTACTCACACATATCCACATCATACAGAATATTTTCTTCACCACCATGAAAACTACGTATTTTTGTTACTTTTCTGTGTCAAAAGGTTTTAAGTACTTTTAATAAAAACGAAAGAATGCTTTTGGGTTTATACATTATCGTTTACATACCACATATTTTCAATGGTGCTTCTAATTCTAACAATATCGGTTGACTAAGAAATATTTCACGAGATTTTAAGCATAGGCCACGCACTTCATTTTCACTTAAATGAATATTTTTATTTGGTTTTGCACCGCGAACTAAACAAAAAGAAAAACAGATAATAAATATTAAACGATTAGATGGATGATATGAATTTAAGTACGTTAAAGCTTTTAATAGACGAGCATAAATTCAAACAGAGATGTGCAGAAGATCCCTCTTTTAAGGTTGGCTCTCCACAGAAATAATATGAAATTCAACGTTTTCATCCTTTAAAATAGTGAAAAAGCCAAAATTTTCAACGGTTAAACAAAATTTATTTTATTACTGAGAGGTAAAACTGGTATTTACGTGTCTAATCACAAATTCGCCCGCATCCTCCAGCTGAAAAAGTTTACATTAAATACTTGTCAGAATGTTTGAAGAAAAAAAAAATAATATTTTTTGCGACTCGTTTTCTCGCCTAAATTTCATTCAAGAAACATTTTCTACATGAACAATCACTACCATACATTCTAATAATCGTCCTATAATTCCATCAATGTTTAATTTGTCCTGTTCGCTTGCCATTAATATTGAATATAACTACGTTTTCAAACACGTGTACGTTGGAAAATTTGTGATAAAAAAAATAAAGAAATAAATGAGCACAAAATAAATTTTTGGCTTTCGTTGTTCTGTGCTCTAATGAATGATATTCATCTTGTATGGATATCGTAAGCTTTTGGATAATTAAAACGAAAAAGATGGACACAAATACAACTATTTGATCTTATTATCTAAAAAATTAGAGAAGTAGCAACGGAGATAGAGAGGCTTGAGGAAGAACAAAAACGATGCAAAGTACAAGATCACATTTACGTAGATGATGAAATGAATCTAGACCATGTTTGTACCAATGAATATGTAAAGTTTTTTTAACATCCTGTGTAGATTTATGGCCTTCCAAGCCACACAGTTTATACAGTAGTCTCTAATTCAAGGCCATCCATTATAATAGAACCTGTATATTCCATGGATAATTGCAAAGGGCCAACCGTAGTAAACGGAGGTGAGGCACGCGTGGTAAGAGATGTTGCGACAAAGAGAATAATACAGGAGACCGGATGAAGCGAAGAATAGTACGTTTTGAGGAGGTGGCTATGCATACATAAAACAGAAAAACGAGTGTAAAATGTATAAAGAAATATTTAGTTTTGTACATGTTTCTTTTTATGTGCATTCTTTATTTTTCAGTTTATACTATTCGAAAACTCGGCAAAAATGTTCTCCAGTTACTGCCTTCTTAAGAAAAAAAAATTTCTGCCATTGCTGTCTTTTTAAAAGATTGTCTGATTCTCATTAGAAAGTTTTGGGATGATACTCTTAGTTCTCTTTAGAAGAAACATGACGTTATTTTTAAGGTGTGCGATGAGTGAAGAGTCGTCCATTATGGAAGACTAGATTGAATATTTGATAGCCAAAATGAGAAATTAAATTAGAAAAGAAGGAATCAAAACTTTTCAAAAACCTCTTTGAGATGTAAAAAGTAATTAATTTAAAGAAACGATGATGCGTGTTTTATCAAGACTAGTAACTTGCTAATGCATTTAACAGTCTTTAAAGAGGATAAAAGTGAACATTTTATTGGATATTTTAATGCTCACTCCATCGATCGTACGTCAAAATGAAGTTACTATAGGGGTCAGGATCAATGCAAATTAAGGTAGATAGTCTCTCCTTGAACCTACTGATTGAAGCTAAAAGAAGCAATGCAACTATATATGCATAAACGTGAAATTGCAGGGACACTTTTTTCTATCTATGTTTGTTCATTTCCTTGAACAAATCTTGTTTCTTTGTCTATGTGTCTATTCTTTTGTCAGTAGGAGTCATACTATTGTCAGTTATATTCCTGAAAATGTTTCCACTTTTTCTATTTACTAAATAGAAAAACTGATGTCTATTTAATTACAACCAGACATACAAATCATTTATTAACCACTGTCGAAAAGCATTGGTTCTTCTGCTTTCAATTTATTATCGCTCGCTGACTTCATCTTCTATATGAACACCAACTGTTTTGAATAACTTTATCTTGAAGAATGTGAAAAAATGTTTTCCAAACAGAACTGCTATAATTACTTCCTTCGGATTTGAAAATTTCTAGAATTCTATTATTCTGTACAATTAACTGATTTGAATCGCTATCATTCATTGTTTTATGCGATTTCAAAAAGAAACAACTACAAGTTAAATTATCTGATTTTTGTATCTTTCCTCGAAAAACACGACCATTGACAAAAATACTTCCGTTCACAAGTTTCGTTGCCATAGTCAGTTCCCAGACTAAGACTAACTATTCACGAAAAGTAAGGTTACTTTAAAGTCATCTGTAATTAGGAACAGAAATAAGTGATTAATTAAATAACTAACACAAGCAGCGGGTGAGTGAGTATCTAGACATGGCTGAAATTTACTGTCGAAGATACTGAGACAGAGCAATTTTGAAAAACATACTATGCACAATATCAGTTCGCTAACAACTCAAATATAGTATTGACATTTTCAGTTCGCAGCGAATTATATTCTATATATGTGTACCAGACTCAATGGATTCCAACTCTGGGATATCTTAGGTATCTAGAGTGTCTACCTAGATACCTAAGATATCTGGCAAAAAAAAAGTTACAGAAAAATGAGTTCGCAGCGAACACAAATTGTTCACGATCTCTTGAAAAACAACAATGAATATAAACAAATTTCTGATTCAAAAAGTTTATTTCAGACGATAGGATAAATAAAAGAAAAAAACTATTTGAGTAGAAAAACCGTTACCAATGGTCATCATGATCTTTTGTTAAATAAGATGAATGCAAACATACTTAGAATGATAAAGACGTGAAGAAAAAGAATGCGACGGATAAGCTAAGTAAAAGTATTTACGATGAGTAAAGAAAGTCGTGACACAAGTAAGAATCTAGAGAAACTATAGTAAGAATTATAAAGAATAACACGAGAAACAAGGTTATGGAATCAACCATATGGAGTGAAAACGTCGTATAGAAAAAATTAAGGTCAAGCACTTTTAAACATGAGAAAAGTTAAAAGGATCAGCCAAATAAGCTGAGACAACTATTCATATTTTTCTATATTAAACCTTGCTCTCCATAGTATGGCTTCTTTTTGGATTGTTCGTTTTAATTGTTCGTGTTTAGGAGATACGTTTTGTTTTCCATCCCGTAGTGCATTCCTGACTCTATCTACCTAAAGCTGTAAAAATGTACGCCGTATCAATCGACAAAACTTTATGTTTACGTGAAGAAATCTGTTGTATGTCGCCTACTGGAAATATCGATCTTACTAGATCAGAAAATTGTCAGAGAAACACTTAGATCAAGTCTAAAATAATAGAAAATAACACGTTTTACGTCACTGTGCGAAGTAGGCAAATGTTATTAAGTTTACTTATTTTGTCATAGTTAAAACACAAATTGTCATGAAACTATCGGTTGTCGTTTTTCATATAAAATGAACAAAAATAAGTTAAATTTATGTTCTGTCTCTCTTCTCGTGATCATACGTGGATTATTTTCGTACGGACTAACGAGACCAAAGTCTGTGAAATTTAGTTTGTAAAGCAGAGATTCGATGTGTTTTCTTTAGTTAATAACCAAAAATAACGACTTTCAGCACTTTTGGTCACAAATACCTGACAAGTGAAAAACTAACGCCACATCTTTATCGATCTAGTACATTGTATAGTCAAAGTTTCATCGTAACAGGATCTTACAGTCTTGTGTATTGAATTTCGGTACCATAGTGTCACTTTTTGGATTGTAACTTTTCCGGACCATTTATGTGAAACAACAATTTCGATCTTTTTTTAATATAGTAAGTTTGATTTGTATTAGTCTTAGATCAGTAAAATCGGAATAATCTAGGCTTCTATCTTTATTTTCTCGTCTCAATCGTTTATTATTATTAGTAAAAGTCAATTATTGGGCAAGAAGATTTAATGTTGAATTAGTTAAATAGAAATTTATCTTTCTTGTTTATCGTTATTTTACGTAAAAATAGGGCGGCGGGATACTTAAGGTGAGAAGAGCAATATTCTATTCACATCGGAATAGTATTGAGGAGGTGTGTACCAAAAATTGTTTGAATGTGTGTGTCTAGAATTTACCTTTGTATGATCAAACGATTGATATCGAAACTCTCGTTGTATTGTCTCCGTAAATCCAAGTAGAGTTGTGTGATAATAAAAATTAAGGAAGAACAATATCTAGTCTTAGTATTAGGCAGTAAAACGTATGCGCTTTTTATTTCGTTAAAATGGTCGCATTCTGTGAGAGAATGCTGTCAATTAATAATTCAAAACTATATCTCTGAAATGAATGGAATAGCTGGTGTACTAATGTTATTTTGTTTTTTTCTATTTCTGTTTTTTCTCACCCATCATAGATTCCTATCTATGCAAGCAGCTGCATTGAATTGAATAAATTTGCACGATAGTGTATATTTTGACAAAATATGCGTCACTATTGGTAGAAAAATATTAAGATAAAACAAAGAGTGCATTGTTGTTATTATTATTATTTAATTCAAGAATATTCCCTGTTACTGTGTGTTACCTGAATATAACTTTGTTATCGGAGAAGTATTTTGACATTCTATGTGGGGAGATGTGACCTATAAGCAGAAAACATCTGAACTTGCCACACGTTTGTTATGTGCGTTTGAATGTGCGTTTGAATGTGTGTTTCGTATATTCGTTTCATCTCAGCTGTTTCATCTGAGTTGCTGCAGAACTAACCTTGAAAAGAAGCAAAACGAACAAAGTTACTGGCTACATTACCTACCTGGACTCAAAGAGATTGCGGAGATGACCAAAAAAATGCGTCATTTTTTTTTAATCTGTTATAATGTTTTCGTTTTGTCTCAAAAAGTGCGAACGAAAGACAGAATAGGTCGAGTAGATGCGTGTTCGAAGCATGCTAGTCATCTTTCGATCTCATTAGTTTAGTATAGTATTAAAAAAAATTTGTAAACATATTATTAATTATACAAATTTTTTAACAATGAGACCGCGACAAAATCATGATGTTATGGTAAGAAAATATATTATTCATTTTATTTGACATTTTGTTTGATTAACAATCGAACGGATGCGAATATTAATTACATGAACAGTTTTTCTTTCAATTATTAAGAGTTAAAAGAAAAAATATAGTGAAAATAGAGAATGTTTAGAGAGTAGACATATTTTTGTCTAAAAAAGGAAACAAAATGGCATCGAGAATGATATAAATGCTTTTTTTAACGTTTTGGATCATAATGTCTTTAAGATTTTTGTATGTGTGGAAAGATAAACTCAGAAATATTATGTTCAAAATGAATTTTACTATATTTATTCCTATTTCATTTGAACTCAATTTTTTTTTTTCATTGTCGAATCTATTTGATGAATACGTGCATTATTGTGTAGCATATACAAACAAAAAAAAACTTTGTCTCATTTTAGACAGCTGTTGCTTCCACCATTAACTCCTCCGTGGCGTCTTCTTCGTCACGTTATTCTACATGTTCACCGTTTGGTTCTCGGATGTCTGTGATCGGTGCGGCACATCCAGATGTAGTCCGAATTAGAGTTTATGTAAGTGTCTACTAAGTGGGATTATTCAAGCTTATTTTGATTCATTTTTATGCGGTTTTTTCAGAAACCAGCTCGCGTTAATTGTGAACCAGAGTCCAAAAAATTGTGTGTTGATCCACGTTTAACAAGTTATAATAAATTACAATATCTTATTGCTCAAGCATTTGAAATTAAAACGTTAGTTTGCTATTATCAGTGTTTTCTTTTTTTCGCAAATATACTTCTATATTGTTTGTAAAATATAACAGACGATTATTGCGAGTAGAAAGTGCCGCAATACATTTTAGAAAAAATATAAAATTTGTCTTTTATTCGTTGCTTTTCATGTTCTTAAAACGACATTAATTCTCTTCTATTCTAGAGATTTTGTGATATATGCAATTATTAAAGATTCCTATGGACATGAAACGACAACAGCTATCTGGAATGATTGGGATTTAGATGCAGCATTTCAAAATGTAGTAC
This sequence comes from Didymodactylos carnosus, assembly GCA_905250885.1. Lineage (NCBI taxonomy): Eukaryota > Metazoa > Rotifera > Eurotatoria > Philodinida > Philodinidae > Didymodactylos > Didymodactylos carnosus. Next base: position 17,266 of record CAJNOQ010000235.1, read on the forward strand.
ATGATACATGCTTAAAATTACGCTATGAATTAACTCACACAGAAGATGGTACATGCTTTGTTTTTCTTTACACCATTTTATATAACCAAAAGTAGTTCTTTATTTAGGTTTAGACGATTGGGATTTTATACAAGTTGGTGATTTTAATTCGAACATTCGCTGGTACAACGTTGATAATCGAGCTATAATAGCGACGGTCAATCAAAAAGCTGGAAAAGCTGCATCAGTCTTAAATAAAGCTATTAGTAAGAGTTTATCCGTAATATGATTACACATATTTGCACTGCTTGTTTTCCATTTTACTCGATCCCATTATTCAAATTACAGTAGAACAGTCTAATGAGGAAATTTTTATCAGAAAGTATTCTAACGTCCTCCTATTTTAAAAATAAAGTTCACCTTCTTAAAGCAACAACTTAATTATCATTATTAATTTAGATTGGATGTATGGTGTTAACGGTCGTCGTAACAGTCGTCCACTTTGCGAAACTAATTTCAAAAAATTTCTTGATTCTGAAGGAAGATTGATACATCATATTGAATTAAGACAATTTATATTCGAAGGTAAATATATGTGTTTCATTAGCAAATCAGAAATTTATGTATTTTTTTTAAACGGTTTTAGGTGGAATAGAACCATCGATTCGTAAAGTTGTTTGGAGACATTTATTAAATATATTTCCAATGAATATGACTGGACTTGAAAGAATTGACTATTTAAAATCTATCAATATTGAATATGAGAAGTGAGTTAATAGAATATACTTTTTAATCTAATTAATGAATATTTATTTACTCTTAGATTGAAAATGAGATGGACACATGACAATGAAGAATGTAAGAAAAAAACAGAGACAATTCGTTGTATAAAGCAAACAGTGAGAAAAGATGTGATACGTACCGATCGTACATTTGGATTTTATGCTGGATCTGATAATAATGTGAATATACAATCACTATTCAATATTTTAACAACATATTGTGTTAGTCATCCAAGTGTTACTTATTGTCAAGGTATGCATGTGTATACGATCGTTTTTTTGTGTAACTCCCATCAGATCAGTAGAAAGAGGAGTGAAAGTTATATATCTAAGATCCTTAGCAAGATGCAAACCATTTACCACATATCCCCCTCTCCTCTTTGAGAAATTCTTATTTTTAAGACCGATGCGGGCTGCCTGTGGGAAATTTTTAATATTAGTAAAGTCATATTTTCTTATATGGATATATATTGTGTGTTTTATAACGTTTCGTTATTTGTTTTGTACACATACCATGTGTACCTCTTAACTGTGGCTTGTTATATTTACCGACCCAGTTCGTATTATAGGTTATAAGCTGAGCCTTTTCTCCTTTTCCCAATAGTTGTCCTCGACGTCTTTCATGACTGTTTATGTCTTATGAGCATGAACTATTATATTACATGGAATGTTTTATATGTTTAAACGTGGGTTCGTAATAGATTTTTTTCAACTGCACACAGCACTCGCTTCGTAACGATAATAATGTACTAAGCATAGATTAATTGACTACTACTTTACCTCAGAAACCGTTAAAGGAGTTACACATTTTAGTCTCAAAGCTGATAAGCTGATAAGCTGATAAGCTTTTTAATTTAAAAATTGACATAATTTATTTTTAGGAATGAATGATTACGCGGCAACATTACTATATGTTATGAGAGAAGAAGCTTTAACTTATATATGTTTTTGTTCTATAATGAGAAGAATTCGAGCAAATTTTGCTACCGATGGTGTAGTTATAGCAACTAAATTTCAGCATTTGAAAATATTATTTCAAGCTATTGATCCAATCTATTGGGATTATCTATGTACGGCTGATGCAGGTACATTCGAGCGAAAAACTAAGTTTATATTAATATTGATCATAGTCATTTTACTTTTAGTAAATTTATTATTTGCCTATCGTTGGTTACTATTAGAATGTAAACGTGAGTTTCCATTCAGTGATGCATTACGTGTACTCGAAGTGATGTGGTCAGCATTACCTGTTGAAACTGAACCACCATTATTGAGTGAAATACCATTGTTAGCAACATTAGATTCAAATGAAAAATTATGTTTTACGTGTACAAGTAGTCGATCAGCATCACCAATCAATTATTCTATCCGACGTGCAATTAGCTGTCCTGATCTACGTCTATCAGTACAACAATCCACATTACAAGTAAATTAGTTAAAATTTTTTATTTCATAAATGTCATACTGAATTACTGACAAAGCTATAAGAACATGACAGATGATATTTGCTTTGAATTAATGAGACTTCTAGTGTATGTAGATGGAAGCTAGGACTGTCTATATCCCTTCTGGGATATTATTGAAAAACCATCCCTTTTGAGGAATTCGAAAAAAGTTTTCTCTGCTACTTTACTCAGTTATCGCTCTAGTGTTAGCAATGGAATAGGTTAAGAAAAACATGGGTATCAATACCGGATTCTCAACTTTGTTAACGATTGTTTTTCAGGGAATGGATCGCTATTTGTCGCGTTTTGATGATAATTCAACTCACCATTTACTAAATATCTCATGGCCTAATATTACTCGTCCGGTAACTAAATATCGTCGACAACATATAAAATATGTTGCTGATGATTACTCTTATTCTTGCATGTCATCACTTCAAACACCATCCCAGTCGCAGCAACAACAACTACAACAACAGCTACAACATCAAAGAAGTTTTGAAAATTCATTTTCTATATCAGAACTATCTGAATTGGAATGTGATACCATGAATCAAGCAGTCACGGCAACACAACTAGCGTGGATAAATCGTTTGCCATCATGTAATATATGGTTAGATGAAGATAATCCGTTTTTGTTATTTTTATGCATTTCATTATTGTTGACTCATCGTGCATATTTATTAAAAAAGAAAAATTTAGATGAACAAGAAATCGCTATGCATTTTGATCGCTATCGTCGAAGACATCATGCCGATCGAATTTTAAATTGTACGAGGACTTTATATTCACAGTATATGCAATGGGCAAGAAAAAAACGTATGATGGATGATCTTTCTCAATTTTCAACTAGTTAGTAATGCTCAAGTTCATAGTTAATATTTTTTATAATACAATATGTTACCCGGTTATTTTATATCTCTCTCTTTTTGTTATATTTATCTATTATTTTTTTTATAGTCTGATAAACTTAATAAAAAATTCAATACATGCGGGTCATCACATGCAGAAACTATCAACTCAGTAACCATTAGATTGTGCGTCAATAGTGAAATTAGCTTCTTTGACTAATCTCGCATCTCTGATCGATGTACCAATAACACCTACAACAGCTAAGACATCTAAAGAAACACTAATAATAAGACTAGTTCGCATTTTCATCAACTCCCGTCGTCCTACATCATCAATTGTGATTTTCAGCTCATTCACTAGTTTTTTCCTTTCAACTCTATTTCGTGCATTTCTCGATCAGTATCGGGCACATTTCGTTTTGGTAAGTGTCAATAAGACCAAAAGCAAAGATGTGCAAAGACATCTCTCAGAGTTGGAACCGGTTGAGTTTTATTCAGCGGACTGGACCGATCAATTAAGTGCCGGTTAAAAACACGCCTAGACCGGTGAAAAATCGGCTGGTTTCTAAAAACTTTTTAACCGGTAGAAAATCGACAACACATTTCGCAAAAAAGGTGGCTGGAAACTCACTTTTCTTGAAGCAGAGTCGAACAGAAATAACTCACAGAAACTAATTCTTAGAATGTAGCACGAAAAGATTTTTCCCGAGCTGAAAAACGATATTTCGTGAACAACTTTCATGGTAAACCAGTGGTTTTCTTCGGTCTCAACCGGTAAAAAACCGGTGTCAACCGACCGGTTTAAAAGTCATCCGGATCGGTGACCGGTTAGGGTGCCATTTTACCGATCCGGTTCCAATTCTGACATCTGCGCAAATATAATAATAATAACCTACATTCAAATGCAAAAAATATAGGTTATTCTAAGATCTATGTAAATTATAATTCGATTCGAGACTTTTCTTATCTAACCGGTTTTTTCTCGCACCTTATCTCTACACTATGTTTTGCACATTTTTTACTTAGTTATGTTTACTTTGAATCTTGAAATATTGCTTCATGCTCTTATGAGAAAGAACAAAAAGAGAGTAGAAGTATTTTAAGAGAAGAGAAAGAGAGAATTCATATGAATATTTCTAACAACGTTAATAAAGAAAATTAATTCGCTTTAATCACTGATAAACTTGATCTCTTTTCTTCTATTCTCTTTTTATTCTTTCTCATAATAGCATGCAACAGTATTTCAAGATTCAAAGTAAACATAACTAAGTAAAAAATGCGCAAAATGTGGTGTGAAGATAAGGTGCAAGAAAAAACCGGATCCTATTAGATAAGAAAAATCTCGAATTGAATTATAATTTATGTAATAGATCTGAGAATGACGAATATTTTTTGCATAGGTTATTATTACCATTTCTGTGGAGATGTCTATGCGCATCTTTGCTTTTGGTCTTATTAACACTTACCAAAACGAAAAGTGTCCGATACTAATCTGTCTGCAGAGACAATCTTGTCTTATTTTGTTCAGAATTAAAGTCTCTGCATATAAATAATTTCCCGGGTCTATTTTTCAGAGAGCTGTAAACAAGAGTTTGAACAGATTAGCGATTTGTTCACAAAATCGGTATTATACTATTGAAAAACTAGCTGAAATTTCATCTCATAAACAGGATGTTAATGAAAATTAGGCATTTGTGTGTAGCCCACTAGTTCCAAGAAGTACAATATCACCCTTTATCGAATTCAAAATTAATGCAAAAATGCACAAAATATAGTTGATAGAAGAAAACTAGTGAATGAGCTGAAAATCACAATTAATGATGTAGGACGACGGGAGTTGATGAAAAAGCGAACTAGTCTTATTATTAGTGTTTCTTTAGATGTCTTAGCTGTTGTAGGTGTTATTAGTACAGTTTTGTATTGTTTACGAAGAAAAAAAAATCTAGATCAGTACAGTTGTTAATCGAATAGGAAGTCAGCGTGAATATTGGTGTTAAAACAAATACTGAATGAGTATTGGTAAATCAAACATAAATTCTTTTATAAATCATTTCAATTCATTGTATTATACATAGAAATTTGTGTGACAAGTAGAAGTTTCAGTGAAAGTTGCGGTCTATTAAATGTCTGAGAAGCATTTTAAAATTCATAGAAATTAGTATAATTCTTTTTTTTACTACAAGCGGATGATTTTTTTTTTCTTGGAGGAAAAGTAAACCAGAGAAATATCCATTTCGCATTCACTTATCCACAGCTGGCATTTTATAACAGATGTGTGCAAAACGAAACGAAAAGAAAGTTTGTCATTCTTCTACGATAATCATCCATCAGCAATGTGTAACTGTCATTGACAACGTTTATTTTATGTTAAAATCAAACAAGACAGCACAAAAAAAATGATTGAAAATTTAACATGATGTAACAGTGAGAAGCCAATAAAAAAAAAAAAGACAAAGTTAGCGTAAAATAAAAAACAACCTGTCTATTTGGACAGTAATAAGTTTCACTTGAATTTTATGGCTATTTTTGATTCCACTTGTGTTTGACAAGTTCCCTAATCGACAAAAAAGCTTAAGAAGATTTATTTACAAATTATGACAAATTAACTTCAAATATTGTAATTTTCAAAAATTTTTTGTACAGCATGTTATATGAAGCATATCGTAAATCTTTTATTATACAAAGATAGAAAACAAATTTGATTTCGTCTGAAATATTATCCAAACAATCACATGTATATTAAAGATGTTATCAAAATCTTATAATACGACTTTATATTGATGATACGATATCCACAGGGGTATTTTTTGTGCGTAACAATAGTGTATATATTTTAGTATCAATTTCATACTACAAATGCTTAATCTTAGCTAATCACTATTCTCTTTGTATGCATCACAGATATAGATAGTATGTCATTCACAGAATATTCGCATACTTTTTGTCGAATACACGATCAATTCTTACCATATTTTCAAAAACTTTTCAAAACAAAATTTCTTTATTTCATTAGATTGACTTTGATCTATTGTTCACATCTATTTTAGAGTCTCATCTAAAAATGTTGGTAATAATTAAAAATTAATAAATACAAAATATGGACGAAGAAGAAAATAATAATGTTGAAATACTTGAAGAAATGCGTCGTGAATTAGATACTACCAAAGATGAAGTACAAAATTTAACCAAACAACTCAATTGTCTACTTCTTCTAACAAAAAGGTGAAATTGTTACATTTTATTAATTGGTCAAGACAAAAAAAAAATAGCCCAATATTTACCAATTTTAGTGCGTGGAAAGGCGATGAAACAGCAGCAACACACTTAGCTCGTGTTATTGGTAAGCAAAAATTAGCGTTACTAAACGCTAATCTCTACGTACTGTGTATTCATTAAAATCAAAGAAAACATGAAATATGCAGGATAAAAAAGAACGAAATTTGATGAAATGAACATTAGAACAGTACATACCCGGGTCGAAGCTCTACGTCGCGTAAACTATAGTATACGTCAAAATACGACGAAATACATATCCATTCCAGATAAAATACGACGTCGTAATCCTTCTCCACGGTAGACGTCATCGTATTTCGTCGTAAACAGCTCGTATTTTGACGTATACTATAGTATCTATCATCATAAACTGTAGTATACTGCCATTTACTGCTGTAGTAATCATTGTCCTGGGTATGTGAATAATATATGCCTAAACAAAATTCTTCTATCGAAATAATTAGAACTATACTTGATATAACAATCTTGTTGAATAATAATTATTTTTATTTGTTAAGGTGTTGATCCAAATATTGAAAAAAATTCATTTTGTGAAAGTCAAGTGAATAAACCGAAAAAAACAGTGACTATTAGCGAATCAGAAAATGATTCAAAGGTCTACTACAGATTTTTTTAATTTGTTATATATTCAATTTTCTAAAATAGATATTTATTTTTAAGCAAGAAAATTCAGTTACAAGTTTGGTGAGTCATCATTCTGTTCAACAAGAACAACAGGAGAAGCAAGCAAGGCAAGAAAAAATGAATGAATATTTAGTTAATATTTTTATATAGTATATTTTTAGAAATGCTTTTATTCAACCTTATCTTCAAGTTCATATTGATCCAATACCATTAAAAGCTTCTCGACAATTATACAATGAAATTGTTCATCGTCAAGTAAAATTTTATAATTATGATTTCTATTTATAATTAAATATATATTTTAGAATCAATTAAAACCTAATGTACCACGTCCAATTCGTCCTCAATCGTCAAGTGTTCGACCTCGAGCAATTAAACATTTATATCGTCCAGCATCCGCTGATAAAATTGTCCATCATTTAGGCACACCATCGAGTCGAGCAGCACCCTATTTTGTATTTGCTGGACAAGAATATTTTCGAAAATCAAATGATTCACCATCACAGCTATTACGGCGCACAAATCATGCATCAGCCAATGGAATTCATTCAACAGTAAGAAATTCACTTTATTCAACTAATTAATTGTCATATGTATATTGTTCTTAGAATCGTGGTATCACTTCTCGTCATTCAAATCATTCAAGTTTATCCGAAACGTCAGATGCAACAGATTTTGTTGAAACACCAAAAGAACAACAACAACAACAACAAGTTTCAGATGGAACACGTAAATTAAATTAATTTTTCAAAAATAATTTAAAATTAGAGATTTTTTTGGTTTGTTTACTAGCGTTAAATCTCAATAATCAACGGCGACCATTAACAGCGGCTACAAATCGTAGACGTTATAATCATGTGCCACCACCATCTCGTAATCGTGTACAATCAGCTACAGCCTATTCAGAATTCATTATTAAACAACCACTTATTATTGATGCAGAAAAGGCTAGACGTGAAGCATTTAAAATGCAACGTGAATTAAATCTACCACGTCAAGGATGGATAAATATGAAAACTTGAATTTTGCTCGAAAATCTTGAATGATTAAAATTAAAAAAAAAAAGAAATAGAGATATTTTTTTTTTTCAATGAGTGTGTTTATATCTGTCATGTGTCGCTTTTTTGACAATAGAATTTATATAATGACAATAACTCTGAAATTTTGGAAAAATGATTAGGTTTTTAATCAAAATAGTTATATGGACGTACTGTTAGGAACTAGATGTAAACATATTTTTGTTCATATAAACAAAACAAAAAAATAATATTCTTATCATTCAGAGAATCTAAAATCTTGTCATATCAATATGGAAAATATACTTTTCATATTGAGAGAAAAATTGATTTTCAAAAACAATGTTTACTTATCAAAATTTGAAATAAAGTAAACAATTATATAAAATTTATCATCATCTAGAACATCTACAAGTTAAAATTATTATTTTTTAAATATTTTTTTTTGAAAATTTATAAATTTTATTTTTATTTAACTATTTCATTACATGTCAAATGTCAAAATTGATTAGATATATATGTTAATGACTGAATTCTATTTCTAAGTATTTCTGACATATATCAATAATGAGAGTTCAAAACACTCTCATTTGTTAGTAAGATTAAACTAATATGACAATATTTATTATATTTCTTTGTTTCTATATCATAAAATATGCTAGTAGAAAAAATATTTTCAATATCGTAATAAAGTATGCAAATTTACTTTTTTTTTCTTCTATGTGATCATATAATGTAAGACTTCATACGTTCATGTTCATCAATCACTTGTCATTGAAAATATATATGTATTGATATACGAATGCACATAAATGTATACTTAAAATTTAAGTTTAAGAGTATATATTGAGCGTGTACCTATAGAATATTGAATGTCGACAGCATTGCCATCATTATCAATACTGAGTAATCAAACAATAAATTCAAGTTCAATAGGGTTGTTACAATTATGCAATAAAAAAAAAAAAATCATAATAATATTTCTATTTCTCACTCCCTACTTGTTTATGATGTATCACGGTCAATTGAATATTGTGGGAGGATAACGAATCAATTGACGTACTTAATATTGCTTCATATGTAGGTGGGCTCTATCTTTTTCTCATATTTATATTGAACACATACGTTTGTACGAAAAAAAAAAAAGTAACCACCTACTTTTCTCGTATCGTATATATAATATACTAAATGGTCTAATCATATGATAATTGTAAAATAATTGATTACTTTCGTGTATTGTATGCACAAAATACGATTGAACTAATTTTTCTTATTTAAAATAAAATTGCCACTGGCAGAAATGGGTGCCAACTGAATATCAATTCATGAGTGATCACTCTATTTTTATATTATTACCTCCAAGAATTTTTTCAGTTACTTTCCTGTCTCACAAACGCGACTGATGGACACTTTATGGTAGAAGACAGGTTGAATTAGCCGTGTATACACAATTTTCTTATATATTCAATAGAATTTTTGTTCTTTAATTTGAACTTCTTAAAATGCATATGTCATTCCAACGACGTACTATGACTACTTTTAAAAATACACTGTTTATGCTAATCTCCGACTTTCTCATGCCATTTTGCTGGTTAAGCTTTTATAAGTAAGCGCTAATCTCTCGGAAGAGTGTCATAATACTCTTTAATTACGGACTGACTACTCTTTGTATCATATTATTCAAACCTGTAAAGATTTTGATATTTTAGAGAATTTCAAGATTTCTGCATAATTTCCATCACTATAAGGACTTCGGTATCTTCAGCAGTTTCCAATTAAAAAGACTATTTTGGCGTTTTTTGTGCAAAATTCAACAATAAAAATGGCAAAATAATATTATTAGACAATTTTATTTATTTCTTAATATTTAAAAACGCTAAAATATGCCTTTTCATCTTCTGGCCCTTGCTGAACTTCTTCCCATTTACTTTGACTAAATATTTCAGGTGTCCTAGAACAGTTTTTCTAGTTAGAACAGAATTTTATCTTCTCTACGAAAATTAGGACATCCTAGACTAAATATCAGCTATAAAAAATACACCCTTTTAATTTTTTTTGATGATATCCAGCTGTTATAAAAACAATCCTTATAATAAAATGACAGCCCATGATGGTGTGAAAAACAGATTTATATCATTAGTATTCATTTTTGCTGATGTTATCGTAGTTTTTACCGATAGCCGTGTGCATGATTAGTAGATCAACACCAGATATTCTTCTCATCTTCGACTTGTAAACTATACAGTCGAAGATACAAATTAAGATACTAGTAGTAGTAAGAAACACTATTTTTTATAGTAACAAAACAAGAATTCTATTTTGACTTCAAATTGGACACTACTACGCCTGTCATACCTGATGTGTTCTCAGTTTCCTGTAATTAAATTTATTTTCTTTATTAGATCTGCGAAAGTGACATCGAATTAAACTTTTTATTCACTCAAAGACCTCATAATCATAGAGATTTTCATTCGATGTCATTCAATCCACACTTTTACATTTAGTTTTAGAGATATCTCAGAGCTACTGATTTTCATCAACGAAGTTTCACAGAATGGAAAAAACGGTGATGAGTATGCTGTGTTTTCTGTGCAAATCTCAAGGATGTAAACTTTACACATATCAACGCTGTGATTATTTATTCCACTGCACCCAATTAGAAAATCTTTGATTTTTCATCATCAAATCTATCATAAAAAATGTAGCAAAAAAATCTCAATATTTTTGAGAAAACTCTAGCAATAAACAAACCATGGATAACTGTTTTGTTTTTCAGATATATATATATATATATATCAGCACCGTTGATTGCATAAACTATATAATGAATCATAGCACCATTCTTCAATTAGTAGGGTAAAAATATATATTTGGTCGATCACTGTTGTTTCCGATAAAAATAACGATTATTTAAAATAAAGTAAATCTCTTCTCATATGAAATATAATCGTAATACTTGTCAATATTGGTACGAGTAAAAAACAGACACTAATAATACCGATACGCTGTTTATTGGCGTACATGGCTGATTCGAGTGCTTGTACACAATTTGCACGAGTACAACTATAGGTTGTTTGAATATTTGTCCATATTGGAGCCGTAGTCTGTAGAATGTCTTGTTTTAAAACAGGATCCAATTGATCATAAATAGCAAAACCACATGCAACACTACCAGACAGAATAGACATATACAATGATAGAAAGGCTAAACAAGCCATTAAATAACGCCAACGACGTTGTACTATACCGAATATACCAAGAATAATGGGAACAGCCACAAGACCGCTTCCGATAATTAATAATAAATGAGCTAAAAATTATATGTACAAAAAGATCTTATTTAAACAGTTTTGAGTTGAACTAGACATATAGAACATTCCACAGATATCTTTACTATCCTTCTAGTGATTTAAGGACTTTTCATATTCTTCTTTCTACTACTCGTCTGAAAATGATAGATCGGCAGTAATCAATTAGTTCTAAGTATTAAACGGTCTTTTAGTATTTTGTTAATGACTCTTCAATATGCAGATAGTTTCTATTACAGAAGAGGAGGGATTGATTATGATCATCACTCACCTGCATATATTGAAAAATACGACTGTCTGTTAAACGCTTGATTTAAACCAATTATTGTACTATACAACGGTGGTTGTAATAAATAGCCAATTCCTAATCCAATACCGAGCAGACATTGTATTGCTAATAATGTAAATAAAAGTAATGCAATTTTTTGTATTGTATCTAATGCTGAAAATACGAAATTCATTTCTTTCTTCAGATTAAATTACTGTACACTGTTCGTTGTGAATAGAGACCATGCCACTGTATTAAATATTGAATACACTACATATTAGTTCTAGAATAACAAATGGAAAGGGATAATCTTATTAACGACGGTATTAAAAACTACTGTATTTTAGTGAAACTCTAGTCTTCAATCTAAAGACTACTACTCCGAATCGTTGATGAAATTTATATAGTAGTTCTGTCTATCTCAACTGATTCAGCATAAAATAAGTCTTTCTTAATCAGAATATAGTGGACTATTTCTTAGAAAACGTTGATCCTATGCCTGAAATTGGAAATTAGAAAGACCTAATATTTACAATGATATAAACTAACGAGATCATTAAATATCCTCGAAGGTTCTTTCTCTTGCTGTTCAAATAGATTAATAAATGCACAATTCAACAACTGATTTTATTTTTACAGTTAAATTACTAATATATGTTTCTTCAATTTGAGTAATGAATCTATACACTTCTGTTAAACATTTGTGAAATAAAACAGAACACATAGAGGAAATCGTTCTTTTTCATTTCATTTCCTTCCGTATGCGTAACTAAATATAACAAGTAAGACGATTAATGAAAGTAATTTATGTTTAAATCCATCTTGTAATTGTTTTAATACTCTTACATTTATTCAACATGTGTATCAGTGATTGCACATTTATATGAATTGATACTTACCCAAAAACAACCGCATATACACACATTATTGCACATGAAGAGGGAGGAGAAGTATGCAGAGGGTTAGCAAAGAAGGAAAGTAAACTGACTAACTGACTGAGTTGCGTTAGTAGTGATGAATACTTCTTTCTGTGTATGAGTGTGTGTTACAGATTTGGGAACGAACGAAAAGAAGAGAAAAGAAAAAATTTCATCTTTCTTCTTTCTTTTTTTTTTTTCTTTTTTTATTATATTTTGTACTATTTCGCGACGCACGTATATTAGAATGTGTTTCAAGAACAACGCAACATTTTCATTTTACTTTTTGTTGAATGAAGTATGGCATGACCTACGTTCTCGATGCACACGACTTTTTTTTGTTTGATTCAATAGTAGAGAAAAAAAGGGCACTTTCTTTCTCCATTTCCAGCCTTATTATCACTTCTACTAGTAATAACAACAACAACAACATAAAGATCATTCTTTATGTCTACCTCAATCAAACACAACTTTTATAGTTCAAATTTTTTCTTTTTTTTACCACTTGCCTGTTTAACAGAATAAAAAAAGTAAAATGACTGTACGAGATATAATATCATTTTTTTTCTCGTTTGTATGAAAAGGAGAGAGACATCGACGCTCATTTAATCTCGACTCAAAAAAAAAAGCAATTGTATTGATTGTATGTGAGTGCAGAATTGTAATTTATTATTTTTTTCGCTTGTCTACGTTCAATGAAAACTTATACACATATACAACACCGAAGGCTATTATTTAACATTTAAAGTTTCTTTTCTTTTTTTCCAAATGATAAACTACCTTCATAAATCTGACGCGTTAATCAGTAGATGGAAAGAGAAAAAAAAGTGCCCTTGGAAGTCGTGTGTAAAGTTTATTTGATTTTGTGAGATGCTATTAAAAAATACTATTTTATTTCGCCCAACTTATGGAATATGAGAATAACAATCAATTAAATCTTGAGCTTTTCTTATCTGTTTCTTGATTATTTTTTTAAAAATTTTTAATTCTAATCAGTTACGATAAGTAAAAGAAGTTTTCTGTATTACATGCTGTATGCTTGATGTCTAGCTCATAAGAGAAGTAGAAATGTGACTACTACTGTTTGAGTAGAATATAGGCATTGAACGTTCGTTTTTTTTAAAATTCATTTAATAATGCTAGAAGGAAGATTTTAAAATTGATATTTACTTTGTCTTTACAGAAGAAATAACTAATTAGATTTTGTTGATAATTTAAGGAGTTAAGAATGAATTCTATTATATTATTAAAATAAATAAGTTTAGATAAGAAAATATGAAATAGATAAACGATAAGTGACACAGACGCGCGATAGAGTAAAGAATCGTAAAATGGGTCTGTTGAATGTAAAACAATCGCAAAAACGTTTACGTCTATTGAACTATTCTCTTTTTCTATAGTATTCTTCTACAGATATGACGTTAAGAATAAAAATAAGTCCACGCCCCTCTTTGCAGAGAAATCTGGCAAAAGATAATTTACTTCGACCATTATGTTCGCCATATGTGCTTTTTAAAGAATGCTTCCTTCAATTTTCAAGATTTCTGAAGGACGGCTTAACCAAGTGACGAAATTTTTCTCAGCATCAATAGATCTGTATTGTCTTACAGTAAGATTTAGTCAATCAGTCTTAAGAATAAGATGAGAGAAAAGTAGTAAAAGAAGTATAGTAGTAATAAGAAGAACATAACAGTTTTTTAAGGATATTCTTCATATCATCAATTTTCTAGTGAAGTTTTTCAATAATTTGATTTTTAGATAAAACTGTTTTTCTATTGTTTTATGTGTTTCATTCATTGTATATTGACGGACAATTCCCGTGAAAGTCTGCTTTTATCTCACGAGGGAAGGTCCGCAAGTAACAAATCGTTTTTTTCAACGGAAAGCATCGAACTATATGTAATCGATAGAATTAGTATATATCCATAGAAAAATTTCACTAGTGACTACGTGCGCGAAATATGACACGAAAAGTTTCCGTGAGCAGTTCACGCGCTGTCAGAAGTGGAATATATCCTTTACGCTTGTCTACACACCATTTTACGATATTAGCGTGAAAAATCGAGTCTGATAACGTAGATTTCAAAGACTTTCTAGTTGCAGAACAGAAAATACGAGGGGTAATCATCGTTTTACTTAGCGAAGCCAACTGTATATAACGAGCACATTTTTTAAAATTTTTTTTTGATAACGTTAGTATTATTTGACTACAACAATTGCTTGACGATAGTAGATAAATCTAGCAAAGTTTTCTAAGTCGTTGGCGCAACCTGTTTTACTCCGGGGAAAAACACAGCAAAAAGGATAAAAGTGGTGATAATCGTTTTTCTAATTTGGAGGTCTAAAAAGTAACATGTTAGGTGAAATAAAATAGCTTTTTTTAACAGCATCTCACAAAATCAAATAAATTTTACATACGACTTCCAAGGGCACTTTTTTTCTCTTTCCATCTATTGATTAACGCGTCAGATGTATATGACAGACTCTCATCGGTCCGTCATGTTTTATAAAAACTCTTGAACCATTAAAGCTAATGTGGTACAATCAAGCAAATTATATCTACTTGCTTTAGAAAACATTTTGTAAACACTCGACGAAATGTACTTCTAAGCATTTTTAGTCCACTATTCCGGTTTATGCTAGAAATGATTTATTATAGTAAATTGTACCATTAATTCATGTCTAGTTTGACATCAGTATTAGTATCCATTAATGTCAGATTGATATTAAGTACCATGAAATATTTATATATCGATAATCTTTAACGAAAGTAGTAGAAATTAATGATGGATAAATACATTGTTGTAGAGAACATTAATCTATTTTAATTTTAATAAAATAAGAATTAAACATCTTAAAAGGCGAGTATACATTTTGACTTTAATGACAATCTTAGTGGCAATATTAGTGAAAATCTTTTTCGACGTTATTGATCTTTTATTTCCTGCTGTTCTACTACTATCTATGACTATGCATTGTCAGAAAATACCAGCAATGATATTTTTCAACAAGTTCTTTGAACATGTTATATATAAAACTAAAGATTACACTATACAAGATAAGATTTAATGCTTGATGACATTTATCTTGAAAGAACGAAAATAACGTTGAAAACTAATATACTGTTCAATAACGTTTTTCGAGTTTATGGGCAAAGTTAAGAATAAAAATTTTAAAACCAATGCGGCTATCATATTGGAAATTTTAATAAAAAGTTTTAATCAAATAATAATAAATTATTTGATTAAAATTATTTGATTAATAATTTATTATTTGATTAAAACTTTTTATTAAAATTCCCTACATGATAGCCGCATTGGTTTTAAAATTTTTAATATACTGTTGCTCAAAATTTTGTCTTGATTTTCACGTCACAAATTTTGATGTAATGTTACAGATTAAACAACATCGAAGAAACTCTAAATCGCATTTAATCTCTTGAAAATCTTTTTATTTAATTGCTCACATCGTCGAATTGTCTTAACATTTAAGTCGCCCATACTCATAGCCATCATACACAACAGAAAAACCTAAAACTATGCGAATCTGTTACGTATGGGCATCGGATGATAGAGAAAAAACAATTCCTTGCACTTTAAAATACATATCAATGTGAAGAAAAAAATAAAGTTCATTTAGGGTTGCGCGAAAGTGCTTTTTCTTATTTAGCCGACTTGATAAAATCCAGAAGATTTTCTATTTTTGGCAAGGGGTACTGTCAATAGTTCAAGAAAATTTTTCGAACAAAAATATTTTCATAGGAAAATAATATCAGTTTCAAAATTTTTCTTAAACTTTTGGCAAGTCTTCTCACCAAAAATAGAAAATCTTCTCGAATTTATCAAGTAGGCTGAATACGAAAGAGCACGTTTTCGAGATTCGATCGTTATTTTTCTGCTAGTGATATGCGAATATTAATTGAATGAACCATATTCACATTCTCGTGGGGACCATATGTCGATACTATATCCTTGCATTTTGCTTTCCGTCTATCCTACAAAAAAGTGCTTTACTGTTACTTGTATGGCACAGGTGTGCATCAGTACAACATTTTATTTTTCAGTCACCATTCTGGTTTATCAACATTTGTATATAAACATCACAGTATAGTTATAGTATTTCGAATGTATGTCTAACTTCATTTTTTGGGAAACAGGAAATCTGCCGTCGTACACTTTCGCCGTGGACTTCCGGCAATTGTCGGAAGTTGTGTGAGTGAGGGTGTTGAATGTAAGTCGCTAACAATTTTTCAAGTAAGCACAACTCTCAGCAATTGCCGAAAGTCCACTGCGAAAGTGTGCGACGGCGAAATTCATGGTATCCCATTTTTTCCATCTCATAAAGGAAGTGCGGCATGGTTATGTAGTACTAACACCTATCAGTGTCACACTTCGATTAGCACAAAATTAAGTAAAACCAGTTATAATAAAAAAGTAATCTCTCCTCTACAAAAAAGACTTTAATGCATGACTAGTAAAAATCAATGCGACATTTTTTGGACAGAAATATATCGGCACTTTATGGACACGAGTGTACATTGGAATTTTTGCGTATAGAATACATATAATCTTTATGGCCAGAGCTCAAGCCGTTTGGTGATCAGATGTGGCGACCGCACTAGGACGTATATTCGGTTCTGTATTATCGGATTCCTATTGGCCTTCAATTTAGATTAATGGTTTAGGCTGCATTATTGCTATTATTTTTATCAACCGTGCAATGAGATTCATAGCAACAGAAGAACATTCGGCATCAAGAAACATTTAGACTTTTATTTGTTGCCTTGTTGTTATATTAACGGCCTGTGTTCCACAAAGAAATGTTTTAATTGATAAGTTTTTTCATCGATGAAACACATTTTTCAGGAAGATAAAAAACATTTTATTTTTTAATCCAACATATATTCAAAACTGTACAGCGTTCAACAAATCGAAAATCTTATACTTCAACTTGTCCGCTCTGTATGAGAAATGTTCTAGATATATATATAGCTCGAACTGCTCTACAATCTCGATGTTGTTTATCACCTGAGAAAGTCTCCTTGTAAAATTTTCTTTAGCAGCTAATTTTAGCATATATTAACGATACTCTATAAAGATATTTGTTTTCATAGGAAATAACTGTATTTCAAATGTCCCCATTATTATTTATACGTTTTTAATTACTGAAATAACTAATTATCGTAATACATTCTTACTTTTTATTATGAACATATAGTATTAAGCAGGTAAATGCCTATTTTCTCTTCTAAACATTCACTGTCTTTATTTCTAAGATCTTGATGAGATCACATCACGTAACTGAATATTCTATTTGTGATTGACTTTTCTATCTGTTTTGGTGAATAAAAGACTTAGAACAAAAGATAGTGGTCTACTAGTGTAAAATAAAAAAATAATTTAGAGGTTAACAGAATAAAAAAATAAATATATAAAGAGAAAAGATAAGGCCCTTAGTTTATGATATGATATATAAGCTTAAAGCTAAAAATCTAGCATCAAAAATAGATTCTTGTATCGTTAAACTGTTTAAGTAACAATAATTGATCGATAAATTTTTCTGTTTGCTTGTGTTTTTTCTTCATTTCGTTTTATCGGTGGGAATAATGTATTTTTCATTGGACGAGGTAGACGTTGTTGTTGTTGATGAATTGCTGACAAAGATATTTGTTGAGTATGCACATTTGATAGTATACGAGGAGATTCTTGAGATTTCACATATTGTTGAGCTTCCATTTGAATATTTTTTAATAATCGTCTAAACAAAAAATGCAGAGCATCAAATGATGTCATTCTAGTAAATAAATATATGCATACGTACGTTAAATGAACATTTTTCTTTTTTAGAAAGTTTTCCATTGGATCGATTTTACTCGGTGATGGTAAATTATTGACATTGTTAACCTAAAATAGAAGAAAATAAATAATGAATATGCTTTTTAAGAAGTTTTTCTTATTACTTTTAATTTTGCTCCAACTTTAAATTTTAAATCAACTAACTCGTCTGAAAACGTCAAATAAATTTTTTCTTGAGAACATATTTTTATGACCATTTGTTCGTTTAAATGAAACAATATGGGTTGAAACGGTGGTGCATGAACATGATCTGCAACTACATCACTTGGCTTCAATGAACTCCACCAGTTCCAACGTTTACGACGACTACCATCAGAATTTAATTCGATACCTTCAATAGCTGTTAGATGAAGTCTGAAAATAAATAATAATTTATAGTCTATGATCAATAGTAACTCAACACATACGAGAGAATAATTCATGTAAAACTTCACTATCACAAGATCCAAACTCAAATATAAAGAACGGTATTACTCCGACATCTTAAATGTTTTCTAATCTACCTTAGATCACCGTTTATAAAATTACAATAACCATTGCCAAATGGATCGAATTGAGCGAGTTGTTTTGTTTGAGAATATGGTTCATCTGAGAAGGCTGTATAAAGTAACATTGCTCTTGCTACTTCTGTGATGCTTACGGCAAGTTGACCAGATGGATAACTGAATTTATCAAGGTTAAGTTAACTATTGTTCAGATATATGATTAAAAGAAAAGAGATAATGTTCATTAATAAAGGATACTAAACACAACCGGTACCATTTGGAAATAGAATGCATGCTTTAGAACCATCTCTATAGAATCGTTGAACTAAAGGTTTTTCATATCTCTAAAATAAAATATCAACGTTCTAATAATTATCAAAATTAATACACATCTACTTTGATGGCTGATGTTGATATTTGTCGTGGTACAAGAATTTGTTCATCCTCATCATCTGTCTCATCATCAGAACTAAACTCAAAATCTGGTGGTCGTTGTAATGTCCATCCTTTAGATAAAAATTGATTCTTTTATTAGACTCTTTTTTTGTGTATTTTTTTAAAGAAATATACCTTCTTCAACAAATTTTAAATTCGATAATTGATAGGTAAATGTTCGCATTTTTGCTGCTACTATAGAACATAAGACGATATTATTTTTAACCATGATAAGAACCATGTTAGTACAATATTAGTTCAAATGTGATATGTTGTTGTCTTTTAGCAGTGTTTACACTTACCCAATACAAGAAGCAAAATAAACACTCAGAAAGAAGCACACACGCACACACCAAATGTACCTATTAAGAAAGCAGAAAATTGAGCGTTAAATAAAATTAAACTTAAAGACGAAAAGTTCATGCTTTACATGCAAGTAATGATGATCTTACTTGCTGTTTCAGAATGCACTGATGCTGAACTAACTGGTGATAAAGCATTTGAACTCTGCAAAATACTACGAGTACGATATCGACTAGGATGACGTATGTCATTTGTAATAAATCCTAGATAAGTGAAAAATGGGGAAATAAACGAAAATTTTAGATATTATGACATTTAAAATAAAATTTCGGATTGGGGAAAATAAAATAATAGAACAGTTGTTTGTTGAGTTTCACACATTACATGTTAAAAAAAGCAACTGCTATTATAGTTAAAATATGAAACTAGATCTAAATCAACATATTTCTCAATTATGTTGAAGAACTAGTTTACATATATATATTAATTGAATTTTTTTATTTTTATTGTAAACAAATGAGCTACGCTTTTCTTTTTACTTTCAGTGGCATTTGCTACCGTGTCGATGGTATTAGAATTAGCTGCTACTGATACTTTAATACGTTCACTTTTTTTAATCATATTCTGTAATAAAGTTTGACGTCCTATAATAAATAATTATTATTGTTGTTTTTTTTGTGAAGCGGTGGATATGTTTAAAGCACTTAACAATACTAAACATGTGCTTAGTGAATATTTTCGCATCAGTGTGTAGAAAATGTGCATTTTCATATATGTTTCATTTCACCTACAATCATCTTGCATTATTCTCGCCAGACGTTTTTCAATTATTTTTTGTTGATGTGGATCAAATACGGTACTACCTCCGATTGATTCTGCGAAGATAGTATTGCTCCAGGTATCATGCAAAAAAAAAAGAAGCACTATCTATACAAACTTACGATTATCAGATTTTGATGATGATTGAACTGTCATTTTTTGTACTTGTTCTTCTAGACGTTTTTGTTCAGCTAAATGTCGTTCCCATACTCTAAAACAATCATCGGCAATTAAACTCTATATTCTGATTGAATTTAATTCTTAGTCATACCTTGTTTTTGCTCTTTCTTCAGCTAATTGTCTTGCTCGTTTACTTCTCGCTTTGGCGTGTGGTTGAATATCAATTGGTTGTGAATCTAACTTTTGTTGTTCTTCTTTTTGCATTTCTAGAACAGCTTCGACAAATTCACGATATTCACTACAACAAAAAAGCTAAAACCAAACGAATTTTTTTTCTATGAAAAATTATTTTCATTTATAATCTTTACTTGTTCAGGATTATATTTTTCTTGTTCAGTAATTGTTGGCCATTTTAAAATGTCTTTTCCACAAAATTCACATGGAAAATTTCCATGAATATGAACACCTAATTCTTTTAATTCCTTTTCAATTGTTTGTTCATGTGCTCCAAGTACAGAGGTAAGAATGTCTTTTTGTTTTGATTCAGGATTATACTAGAATAAATTAAATTGATAAATCAATAGAAAATGATATTTCTTTATTTACTTGTAAGATAGGTGGCGGTCCAACCGATTGTAGAATTGGTTCAGGTAGACTACCGATCGTTGATTCGTCTGGCTCTTGAGATTGACTCTATAACAAAAAAACAAAAATTATCTAGAAGTAATTCTCAGATATTTCTATTTTTATCTCATACTTCCGGTATCTTAACAACAGCTTCCGGTGGTGTATATTCTTTCTCCGATTCATCTTTTTCATCTTCGACAACGAGTTCGGGTGTTTCTTCTCGAACTAAATAAACAATTGTATTATATACAAAAGAATAAAGTTTTTTTAATATTTCAATCATGAACCTCGATATTGTTCCAATAATTCCATATCTTTCCATGTCCATTCGGTTTGAACAGATATACTGGATAGAAAAAGAATAGAACATTTTGAAAGAGAAAATTTGTTAATAAAATTCTTACGTAGAAACATCTTTTGGTTTTGGTTTTGATGATCGAATACTACTTTTATTGTCTCGAACGCTCGTGTCTCTTCTCGACGGTAACTGATCTTTGTTTGATGTTAGCGAAAAAACACCGTTTGCATCGGTGCTCGGTTGTGATTCTAAAATAAAAAATAAAATCTCATCGATTCTAATGATATTTATACTACTAGAAACTACATACCCAAATATTTTACATCCGAGTTTTCAGCATACTTCGAATGTGTTGACGATGAATCATGATCAGTACCATTTGCTATAATAACTAAGACAGAAAAATACTTTGATTAAATCATCTCTCCTTTCATCATCTTGGGTTCAGACTGTTGATGTATATTCGACTGAGCAACTTCAACACCTTTAACGTCGTAGAATGGTGGGAGTGGTCACCAGACTTTCCTCTACATTCGGCCATGTTCAACTCAAAATAAAAGAATTTGTCAAAAATGAGGGCTACCCTTCACTTTGAATGAGTGTATGCTAAATTCGGATAAATTATGTAAAACTTTGTTTATAAAAGTACGTACTTTATGGTCAACTACCGTTATTAAGGGTACCCCCCTCTCTTTTTTCACCTTATTGCCAAATACGGGTTACACGTCCAATCGAGCTCAAATTTATACTAGAGATATAAGAGCGAAAAAGAAAATCGATATATTTTTGCTCAGAATTTTGTGACATGATCTTCTATGGGTTTTCTGGAAAAATCCAATTTTCATCCAGTCACATTACGATCCCTCGAAAAAATGGTCCGATCGAGTCGAAATTTTTACTACAGATACCCCAGACCCTATCTCAGAATGAAAATTTTTTTTTCGAAAAATATGCTTTCCTTCTCAAGATATACGAAAAATGCTGAAAAATCCCACAAAAAAAAGTCAGGTTTTTTTGCGTAATGATCAGCATTTTTCGTATTTCTTGTTCGCTCTTCTACCTCTGGTATAAATTTGAGCTCGATCGGACGTGTGCTCCTCATTTGGCAACAAGGTGAAAAAAGAAAGGAGAGCGGTGTGTAAATCTATTTGATTGCAAACGTTGTGGTTCAGTATATAAAAATAAGTGAACGATTTTAGAATCGTGGTTTTTTCCTCTCATCACACTTACATCATGCGACAAGAGTCTTACCTTGAGATAGGAAATGAAAATAAATCAATTTAATTATTTTATGCTGTAATATCCTAAACGTCCAAACTTACAGCAATTCTATACAGATCTTATAGAAATCTTATATAAGACAGTCGATGAAAATGCGTAGAATATTGATAAGATTCTTATACGAAGGAATATAAGAATCTTATAAGATTCTGATAAGAATTCGGCAAAACAGATTATATAATTAATTTAGAAGAATTCATAAGATTTTCATACGTTAACATACGAACTTTTATTTACATCAATTAAAGTATCTTACTGTATGCAAACTGAATGAGTAACCCTGCATCGTATGGGATCCTAGGAAATACAGAAAATCGTTTTTGAAATCCTATGAAATCCTACGAATCTTATCATAGGAATACATATGATTTCTATTGAAAGCTAGTGTAGTGGTTGCACTCGATAGTATATGTGTCCTCTCACTTGCATAAATAAAGTTTAAATCAACTTCAGTACTCTATAAAAGTAAGAGCATCACTGTCACTCGTGTGCTATGATAGTTAATGACTTGAAATCTTGCATTGGATGTAGACTTACTCATCCCTCTACTAACATAGATTTCTTTCATTACATGATTCATCAGATATGACAATTTTATTATTTTTTTCAGTTAATGCCGATAACATCTGACAAGGCCACCCATCAAGCTTATAATACCCTATGTAAGCCACACTAGCGTCCACTCCTTTTCAGTACCATATTACGGTTAATCTTCGAAATTTAGACGAATAATATCCAGATACTACAAAGTATTTTCAGATATTTTTGAGTCAAAACAATGTTTCTAAGCTGAGTTATGCGCTTTTTCGCAAAGCACCTCAAGTTTCAAAATCGACCGATGATCGTAAAATACCTGTAGTCAGTAATAGCCAACACTTTGAATTTATGACGTAGATAGAAGAGAATCATGGCTACAATTTTGTATAAAGGAAAAGTGTATAAGATGTTATCGGCAAAAAATAAAAAATAAAATTGTCATATCTGATGAATCTTGTAATGAAAGAAATCAATGCTAGTAGAGGGATGAGTAAGTCTACATCCAATACAAGATTTGAAATCATTAACTATCATAGTTCATGAGTGACAGTGGTGCTCTTTGTAGAATATTGTAAATGGTGCATGATGTATGGTGTGTCTGGAGGTTTAGTTTGTAGCTTGAAGTGAATAAAATCATGCATCAGCATTAGTTGAGAGTTGAATAACACCAAGTTCGCTTCTTTTTTTTCATTAAAAAACATTTAGTTTTGATTTCAAGTATATAGCCGCTTTCAATATTTTACAGATTTCAACCTATTTAATCGACATTTTATTCAAATAATAACTTCAGATTTTTGAAATCATTTGTTTCCAAGTAATATGTACATTGTACACGGAAGCAGTAAAAATAGTATAAACATTTTATGTAGAAATGCTAAATAAACACTTAAGAAGAAATGGACTTTTCAAGATTACTTGAACGTATTTTAAGCACCAAAAAAATCTATCTTGTTATAGGATGCAAGATAAATTTCCATAATTTTTTCCTATATCATCTAATTCTAATGGAGAAACATATTTCCAACTCCAAGGAAAAAAAAGAAACATTTTTATAATGTCAAATATAGTTTGGTTAGTATTCAAAGTATTTATGTTTAATTAATGATAATTTTCAAGTTCAACTAGTTTATATTTTCATGCAAAACTTTTCTGCCATTACACTATGTTAAAAGTTAAATCTGATCGTTAAATTCATCATTTATCTCCTGTGAACTGACTGGTTGATTTCACTTGAAATAAAACATCAGTTTCAGTGTTTTCAATGATAATTGTACTTAATAGCTTGTAAACTTATGTTTGACAACCTATACTACTAAATCAACTTAAGAAGCTTCTTTTTACTCATTGAAGCTATGCATAACTCAATCTAAACGACAAACTATGTTTTTGTTATGCTTAAAGTACTAGTTATTCTATTTGTATTATGTATTATTATTGAGCAAAAATTTCTGTTTTGATCAGTTTTTCGGATATTTTTTTTCTTCTTCTTAAAATGCCGTATGTAAATATTTTATTTTGCACTCTAAGAAATCAGAAATTAAACGATAAAAGTTATTTTTATTGTAGTTAAATCGTTTCTTTCAAACAACTGAACGACATAGTTTACCTCATATATATGACCAATATATTTTTTTAAAAAAATTGTTAAATGCGAGATACTTTTGTAGGATCGTTAGAAAGAGTAGAAGAAAGAACGGAAGATTAAAGTGGTAAAAAATAATAAAACGGAATTATGAGACTTCTGCTCTTCTATATTATCAATATTTTTTGCAATACTTCTTTCCCCCCTCTTCTCCTCGCTCTACACTTTTTCAGTTCAGAAAAATTTTCTTTTTTATATACCTGCTCTTTCCTTCTCTATAAATAATGCTGCTAGTGTTGGCAACAAACATCGAAAAACTGATCGTAATATAACGAACGTCACATAAAAGATCATATTCAAACACGCATTCAATGATAGTAACCAAATCTGTTTAATTGAAATATAATCTTCTCAATGTTTATTTCCTTGTTTGATACTTGTTATTCAATTATGTTAAATACTCAAGGTCTAAACATCTAAAAAATACTTGTTTTGCTCGAAAAAAATACGCAGTAAGTAGAAACAAACTTTTACGATACAAATTTCCAACAAAACCTATTCTAAATTCAATATGTACGATGGGAACGTCCTATCATCACGCCTATAATCTCCAGCTTTCATCACCGCTGATTCTTATCGTCAGAATGATGAATTTTATAGAAATTGTAATATGTAAAAAAATAAGCAATTTTTAAGTTGTCAAATACTGAAATACCAAAATCTGTCCTCAAATAACATCTATTACAAATCTTTAGAAATGCCTCATTACGGTCACCATATTATCGATCGTGAAACAGGTCTATGTGAAATATGCGATCGTTCTGCTATCTACGATATTAAATTGGGCAAGAAACCACAGTTTTTATACGGAAATCATAACGGGAGATTTGTTTACAGACCAAACGAGGTTCAATCAAGAGTATGAAAATATCATTGACATCTTTTTCAATTTCTAACATTATTCTCTCATTTTTAGCGTCCAGACGAAGAGGGAGAGACAATCGTTTACAGCACACCTCAACCAAAGAAACGTGTAATCTATGTTGATAAACCATCACCTCGTCGAACCCAAACACGTCCTGTACCAGCTGAACCACGTTCAGTTGCTGCACAACGGCCGCCCATCCCTCGATATCGTCGTGCACCAACACCTGAACAATATTATTACGTCAATGATACTGGTGAAATTCAAGAAAACGTTGAACCTCCTCCTCGTACAAAACCCCAACAGTACATCGTTCAACCGCGACCGCGAATCATTCGACGCCAACGTCAACCATCTCCAAAAATTGTTCATCGAACGCGACTTCAACCATCACCTTATAGTGACAGTGAACTGTTTTATGAAGAACAGATACCATCACCGCCTAAATACTTAAACAACGATCATACGACAACAAAATATCGTAATGGAGATCGTCAGACACCACCATCATATAAAGAACAATCGCATCACAATGATGATGATGATGAACATTCAGAAGTCTATCGTGTTGTTCGTCATACGCAACCGAGAAACGGCGAAAATCACTATTCATCACCGCGACTTTTACACCCAATCGTACCACAACAACTAACTCCCCCCCGTTCTACACCATCTCCAAGATATGTCAATGGAAATAACAATAGAAAACTCCAACCAATACCTGTAAATAATTATCAACATGATGATGATATAATTCAACCAACTGTTGTGAGAAGGGTCTACAGAAAATTACCGGAAAAACAAAAAAATATTAACAAAAAACACCAGCAATCGCCGGAATCAATTTATACTCACTCACCACAACAGGTTCAACCACATCACATGCAAAATGGGTATGATTATAGCCGACCGGTGAGAAAAGTTGAAAAATTACAACCAGTTGAATATCATCATCAATCACCATCACCGCTGCCAGAGAATAATAAATTCAAAAAGCCACCATTGAGGTTAGCCAATGAACAAAAAATTCCAAGCATATATTACATTCGTGGAACTCAATAGTTCAACATTTCTATTACTGTTGTTTTGACGACTACTTCTTAATTGAGATCACTATTTTTCGCTCTCACTCGCATTTGGCTTGACGCCCTCTAATGTTTGTTTGATGGTAATTGAGACTTCCTAATTGAGACCACTTTTTTAATGAAAACTAGTCTCAATTTGGAAGACTCGCTTTTGGCATTTGTTTCAAATAGATGTGAAATAACGATATGACTAATGCGCTTTTAGTTGCTGCCTGCCAAAGAAATGTCATAAAAGTTGCACAGAATTTTCTTCTTCTTTAAAGATATATTCATTAAAAGGCAATTGAGTTACTGATAGCTGTGTGCACAGTATTTGCACATCATCTCTCTTAAAAATAAGCCACGTTCCATTAGAGTTAGTTAATGAACAAAAATCGTCCAGCATTTATTATATTCATGAAATGCTATAATTCACCCTTTTCACTACCGTATACCTATATACGTGGATGAATACAGGCATGTATTGCCGCATTGAAGTTAGCATGTTTATCAAAGTTACAACTTCTATAAACATACTCTGTCGAACTTATAACTTCGATAAGATGGATTATCGAAGTTGTTTTGATTAAGGTAAACGGTAATTAATTGATTACCGTTTGACTTTGAATGATATTATCAGAATTGATAGTTTAAGTTAATTTTTCAGCTAAACAACAAACATATATTTGTCCATCAAAACATCAAAAATGTATAAGTTATTTTAAAAAAGTGAGAAGATATATTCTTTTTTGTCCTTTCGTTATCCTTCGTTCCATTCAGGAAACGGAAGGTTCAGCTATAGAAAAGAATCGCGCAAGTATTGATGTACCATGATCTCTAATATATAATTCTTCTCCACTCACAATCAAAGCTAAAGACTTGAACAAAATATTGGCATCACCTTCATCATCTCCTTTAATGGTGAAAAAATGTAAATCTGTTAAAAAGAGAATCGAACTACCCTCATAAATTACAACTACTACATCGGCTCCGAGTACATATTCTTCAACAGGAATAATAATGGCTGTTGATAATACAGAATAGAAAGATGAATTTAATACTGAAATATCGACATCCCAAAATGATTCATCGAATAACCCGTTATTCAGATCTAGGGATGTTCGGTTCTCGATTCTAGAACCGAAACCGCTGTTCCGATTCCGAATCTAGAACAGACCACGGTTTTAAGCTTATGAGGAAAAGTTCTTAAGTATTCCCTCGTGTTTTCAACAAAACCTAGTGGATTATAGGTTATCGATGATGCTGATTCCGAATATGAATATGAGAACTGCTCTTAGGGCTTCGAAGATCCGGTTTTCTGGAAAACCAGTTTTTCACAAACTCTTTTCTTAATGAGCCATGCTTGTAGCCCGCACATTTCTAATTAAAATGAGACCTCTTCCAACTATAACTTTGCAAAGAAAGATCATGTAGAGTTGGGAGAGGTCTCATTTTAATCAGAAATGTGCGGGTTACAAGCATGGCTCATGAAGAAAAGCTTTGGTTGTTTTCAGAGTTTGTGAAAAACTGGTTTTCAGAAAACAGGGTCTTCGAAGCCCTAAGAGCAGCTCTCATATTCATATTCGGAATCAGTATCATCGATAACCTATAACCCACTAGGTGTCGTTGAAAACGCGAGGGACACTTAAGAACGTTAAACCGGAAAATAATTTTTCAGACAGTAACAATTCAACGAAATAGAATTCATTTTATAGTAAACGAAAGAATTCTTTTAAGTGATGACAGGCAAATATATCTTTTTGTAGCTTTGTCAAGGGTGTGTTTTCATTTTGTTAAAAGAAAGACAAGACATTGTATCTCATGTAAAAGAAGTTGCGCACAAGTAAGAGAACCACTGTTCCGGTTCCTCATGCTCAGCCCTAAGAGTAGCTCTCATATTCATATTTGGAATCAGCATCATCGATAACCTATAACCCACTAGGTTTTGTTGAAAACGCGAGTGGTGTTTACACGGTCCTGGTTCCTCATGCGGAGCTGAACCGCGGTTGCGGTTCTTATTGAGAAACGAACATTCTTATTCACATCAGAACATTATATGATCAAACAACTAAATTAATAAATGGTGCAAAATTAAAACACTATCGTGACAGAAATGAACAAGAAATATATACGACGTAATTAATGTTAGTAGTCAACAGCATATAGTAAGAGAAATAATTTGTACATTTTTGATGTTTTGATAGACAAATATATGTCTGTTGTTTAGCTCAAAAATTAACTTTAACCAGAAATTTTGATAATATCATTCAAATAATCAATTAATTACCGTTTAGCTTAATCAAAACAACTTCCATAACCCATCTTATTGAAGTTATAAGTTCGATAAACATGCTAACATCAATACGGACATATACATGAGCAATCTGCTCCATATTTCTATTCATTACCACAACTCTTTATTATTTTTGTACACATAAGCCAGACACTCAGCAACAGAATTGAGGCTGAATGAGAAGTTCTTATCAAAACAAAACTTAAACACGTACACAGCAATATTGACACTCTATTGACTAGTCTAGACCCGCATCAGTTAAAAATGAAGTGTGATTCAAAAAGCATTTATATTTTCGACGATATTAATTACTAGCTCACGCAAACTATAAATTAACTTTACTTACCTTTTTCATCTTCATGTTTCATTTCTTCAGATGAATCATCTAACGCATTATCAATAAAATCATTGACCGCCGATGAACGAGACATGAGCTTCTAAAAAGATAAATACATACACCTCTAATATCCATATTTTTCAATCCATCTGTTCTTATGAGCAATTATGACGATCAAGCTTTTCAAACCTTGTGAAAGATTTTAGTCTCATTTACAAGCTCAAATGACACCTAGTCTTATACAACAAAATAAAACAGAAATCCCAGGTCATGCAAAACAGCAGACAATTGATAGTTAACCGAAAAAAACGGTAAATAAACTCTTTGTTCTAGTATTGTTAATTGACGGACTAAGTATGTCTCAGTTATGGTGGTGACTAATGAAATTCAGATTGCTATCGTAAACGATTGTTTTCTGACGATGATAAAACAGTTGCTAGTTTTAGAACATTTTGTCTGCAAGTCATTATGAAAAACAAAATCAAGCTCTGGTCTTGAACCTGGCCAACGTCTGTTTCTCAGAAAATACCAAGACCAGACCAAAAAAGTCAAGGCAAGACCGAGATTTACTGTTTGTCTGATCAGTAGAAAAAACAGACTATCTTGCTCTGGTCGAAACGGACACCTGTAAGTAAATAAGCCTTCACTCTATTTTCAAGACCAGACAAACCGGACATTCTCTAGGGTAGTGCGTTAAAAATTTTAAAAATTAAAAATTTGGAAAATAATATTTTAAAGTTTGTCCTCATTGAAATGTCCGTCAACAGTTCCGTTGACAAGGCTGTTTTTATGGACTTTAGACTTCTCTTATGAATACTGAGAACAGCTGTTGTGTCAGAAACGAAAATGAATATGAGCGAGGAATTAAATCGACAGCAAAGTTGTTTAAAAAGTTCAGCTCCCCCCCCCTTCCGCCGGCAAAGATTATTCTCCGTTACAAAATCGATTTTGAGATAAGTACATGAAAAGATAGCCTGAAGTGTCTACTTTCAGAATCTGTATCAATTTTGATTATAGACGTAATTTTTCGTGGCTTTCGAGCAAGCTTTCTAGGAACCTCAAAAATAGGATCTTCAAATAATAGTTTTTTCCTGGATACTTATGTGACTAAATTTTTTCTCAATGCGTAAATTTGTAGAGCAAACTTTTCTGTTCAAAATAAGATCTCGCACAACTCTGTATGTCTTTGCGTCAAAAAGTTACAAGCATTTTTCTACAAGTCCTAAAACTTTGCGTTTTATACAGCGTTTTCTCTACATTGGGTTTCCCCCTGAAGTATTTCCCAAGATTTTTTAATATACTTCAAGCTAGAGAGTTTGGATTTGTTTTATTTTAAACTAGACCCCTAACTATATGGGCTGATAGGCGCCGATTTTTCAACTAGGGGATCTTAGTTTTTTACCAAATTGAAGATTTCTAGAAAACCAGGCATAGGTTTTCGGGTTTTTGAGGTTGTTAGTTGCCTACAGCACGAACAAAGGCTTAATTAAAATATTGGCGCTGGTCAGCCTATGTAGTCAGATGCCATTCTGGACATTGATCTCTGGAAAACTCCTAAACAGTAAGACTTGAAGACAAAAAACCTTTCATTTCCGTAAGTCGTTGTACCCAACATTTATGGAAAGTTTCGTCAAGGTCGGATGTACGGTGTCGTCGGAGATAATTTCTGAGGGGACCTTAAGACTGGAAAAAACTAAAAATTAAAAGATTGTTTAATTTTAATTCAAACAGAGGAACGCCGCAAGAACTAAAAGATCGCTCATCCATCTTTGTCTTTTTTGTTATAAAATAACAGCGCTGATACGGATTCACACACGTGAAAGAATAATAAAGTCAAAGAATAGGCAGATACTTTTGTAAATAAACAGAACAGCCAGCCATTTTTTGTAAACAATGTGTGGCAACAGTCACAGAGAAGTACGTCATAATTATGCTTAATTCTTATCATATTAAAGTTTCACTTTTGCAGTTGAACGTCTTCTCGCAAAGTCTTACTGCACAAGAGTGATGGAATCTAATAAATCTAAAACGCCATCTATGTGGCGGCGGTACATTCAATACAATTGTGTGCAAAAACTAAGTTTCCATTTCTCCTCATCAAACATCGATGAAAGAGTTCTGCTGTACGACAGAACATACACAGTCTTTATAATCAGACAGTTCGTATGAAAATATTTTTGTTTTCTATTCCTACTTGAATTTGGGCACCCAAGAACTTGGATGGGTACCTAAAATTGCTTGTTAGATACTTTAATGCTCTGCACTAAAAAAATACCTGCAAGGTACCTAATACTGAATCTTTGTTTAAGATGAAAAACTTTTATGAATTTGAGTAATAATTCAAGGAAACATGCCATAACATCAAATCTTATTAAAAAGAGAAAGCTTCAATAGTATTTTTGAATGTGAAGTTGTTCTCCGATTGATATTATCATTGTTTGCACTGTAAGTTATTTTGTTGACGGCAAAAATGAAAAATGGAAAAATTAATGAAAATCTACAAATTAACTTAATACAATTTCGTTATCACCATAATAAATCAAAACTCTGTCAAATAAAGCTTTTTCATTTTATTTGCTAACAATCGCTCATCCATGTATAATCAAACGACAGTTCGATCTTTGTATACTGAACTTCAAAACGCCTATTGCTTCTGGCTTGTAATGTCTGTAGATCGACTTGGAGTTTAAAGTTATTAAAAAAAGTATCGTATTAATTTTGTGTTCACCAAGCTTGTGTGCAATATAACTGCTAATTTTTATTCTTCAGTACGATCGGTGTTTTAATTCTGTATTGTTTAGGTTTAGAATGGAAGATAGAAATGATAAAAGCGGTGAGTCTTAGCTTACAACGTAATTCTTGATGTTCACCTTATCTTTCCATTTGCAGAAACTTGGTATCAATGCGCTGTTTGTAGTAGAGAACTTCATCATGACGATAACAGATATAAATGTCTTGTTTGCTCAGATTATACTCTTTGTGGTCAATGTTTTCATTGGCGAAGACGAAACCTTCAACATCAAACGGGTCATGTGGTTGTGAATTGTACATTACCTGGTGAAATTGATTGTACACCAATCGCTGACAAATATTTAACTCTATCGAGTTTAACAGACGAAGTTAAGAATCAAATTCACAATGGAATTTACTGTGATGGTGGTAGATGTAAGAAAATAACGTTCATAAAGGGACTAAGATTGACTTGTTATGTATGCCCATCGTACAATCTTTGCAAAGCTTGTTACCTAGAAGGAGTTATCTCTAAAAATCATAACAAATCACATCGTATGATCGCTCATATTCGCTCTACACTTCCTCCAATACATTCCGAGGATATTGTCTTAGAAACATTTTTGGGTAATGGAAGTTTTGGTTGTGTTTTTAAAGGAAAATGGTTATCACGTAATAAAACCATCGCATGTAAACTAATATTTATGGATAATTTGGACATTAAAAACTCATTTGAGCATGAACAATTTACATATCAGGAAGTGACTGGTTTTTCTATACTGAAATATTATGGATGTTGCTCATCTATTTTTCTCAATCATCGTGAAGCAAAAATGTTAATTTTGAATTTTATGGCAAACGGAAATTTAGCAGATGTTCTCGCAAACAAGAAAAATATCTTATCTTATCGACGACTCACGCAAATGGCATGCGATATTTGTTCGGGCATGAGCATATTACATCAGCACGAAATAATCCATCGTGATATACGACCAGTGAATATATTAATCGACTCTAGTTATAAAGCATTTATTAGTGACATGGGTATTGCTCGTCGATTTAATTCAAAAATGAAATTTACATTAATAGGATGTGAACAATATCAGCCACCCGAGTTCTTTTCAAAAAATAACAATCGGATTACCGAAAAACTGGATATTTATACATTCGGTCTTACTCTTTATGAAATGTTCACGAATGGTGAAAAACATGTATTTGATGGAAGATCAAAAAGAGCCATATTTCGTAGACCAAGTTTATTATTCTTTAAATTAATTAACGACTGTACCGCAGTACGAGCACTCATGAGACCGTCAGCCAATCAAATGGAAGCAACGTTCAATGAGATTTGTACAAGTTTTAAAATTGATGAAAACTATATGAAAAAGACAACAGATGAAAAAAATAATGATTTTAAGAAATTTTTGAAAAATTATAAACAACAAACAGTCCGTGAGTAATCAGGTGCAAAGTTTCGATGCAGATTAAGTTTTATGTCTTGTAAAGTTGTTGTAGAAACAACTTGAAATCTTAACCATGCAATAATTTACCATCCTGCCAAAAATTATATTCATTGTTTAGGTAAAACGACATTTATTTGAAAAGGTGACAAACGAAATTATGGTCTAAATTACTTATATATTCTACGGTGTTCAAATTACTTCGCAATGCATGTGTTTCAAAATTCAAATGCGAACACATACATTTAGACTAATAGAGTACGTTTAGCTGATAAGAAAGTGATAGTTTTGTATAAAACTTCTTGAAATTTTGCGTTTGGGACAGTACCGGAAACGATTTATTACACGGCTCAATTATTCAGAGAAGCAATAGTTCAATTTTACGATTCAAATCTTGCCCACACCAAATCATGCATGAATCTCAGACAGCGGTCCGATAGTATAGCAGGTTGTGGTAACAACATAGTGCTTACCCTCTAAAAAAAGATGCTCTGCAGAACCTCTTAAGGGTTCTGGAATTAGCTTTCGTTCTTGAACCTTAATAAAGTCCGGCGGATGATACAGTTCGGTGCGGAATTATTTTAGTTAATTAACAGGATTGGTCTATACACTTCCTAAATCAGCAGATTGTTCTCCAATTGATTTTCACACAAGAAATCAAAATTTCAGAAAGAAAATCTCAGCTATTTTTGCACCGCATTAGTATATTGAAAATGCATCTGAACTACTGGAATGGTCTACTGGCTCAGAAAAAAAGAAGATTTCCCGTTATATAATGTACTAAGTAGTCTCACATGGAACCTTATCTTCTACCGAACCCTCTAAAGGTACAAAAATGGAGCCTAATTCCTAAATCCTTAAGAGGTTCTGAGTGGCACCATTTTCAGAGGATTGCCGAAAAGCTAGTACATGATTCGTGAGTGTGTATAGCGAGTTCAGGTCATTGGACAAAGAAACTTTATGTCCGACTAGCCTTTTGTCCCAAGCTGTACTTTGATTATTCAACAAAAAAACACGTTTTTTATTCCCACTTATACTGCTGAACGATATTGCGCGGATCAAAACTGCAGCTGGCTATAAGAACGGATCAGCACGGTGGTGCGCTATGAGTATTGAAATAAATATACATCTTAGTCTATTGAACAATTCATTCATTACACTTATATTATTTTGGTATATAAGCCAATTATTGTAAATCCAAACTCAGTTATCACTCTATGTATTATGCACCCTTTCAATACAAAAGTTTCAAGGAAATTGTATCCTAGAAATCAATAAAATTAACTAGTTACAACATCTTGTTCCGAGAGTAGTACATAGTGAAATATATTTATCAATGAAAAGTACAATTATTCATAATTCGTTTGCCTTTCTGTGGAACTACTCCGAATAGTTTCCGAAGAAAGGAGGAGTGTAAGTTATATACCTCACACCCTATAGCACTTTTGCTGTTTTTTACCTCTTCTCTCGTTTAGTTACGGTCTTAAGTTGGCTATAGTTATGATCTTAATTAACACAGTTCCCTATGCGCGTTTAAAGTTTTACTGCACCCCTTCTAGCTCTTAAGAAAGTCGTTACAGAAAATGACACTTTTTCGATCTAGAAAGAAAAGCAGTTTATTACTATAGTTCGGTATTAATAATATATCAGAATCAAGATTCCCAGGGCGTTGAAAACGGTGTAATTTATCGTCTAATAAATGTCTATCAACACCCCACAAAATGTGTCTTAAATAACACTTTTTAGCTAGTTAACACCGTTTTTGACCATTTTTCGATATTCTAACTAGGAACATATTAATACCTAAAAGTGGCATTTTTTTTAATGGCCAAGAAATAGGCCGAAAACAAGCATTTAATAGTGACTGTTTATTGATCGTTTTTGCGTAATTATTGGCTATTTATGTCCAAGGATCCGACTGTTGACCATGACTAATTTCTTTCTGATAACAACCATGAAATAAATGACTTTTCAAATTTTTTGAATATTTTCGGTTCCCTAGATCGGTGCCATCACTGGTATCATATTTGGAACCAGTAGCTACTTTCTCAACACAAGTCTCAATGACTTATACAGTCGAGGAAAAACAAAATCTACGCTTTCTTTGAGAAAACAACCTGGGATATATAGTAGTGAGATCGGTGAAAAAAAAGGAAAAAGGATTAAACGGTAAATGTTAAATGCCCGCTTTTTGTCTGTTTATGCAACGGTCACAAAATGGGCAACGAAATGGCATTTAATAGTTATCGAAATCTGAGCCTTACTAACACATAATTAATTGCTTGTTTTTAGGCCATCAGGGACAATAAATGTACGGCATGGCCAGCTAATTGGAATTCCGTAACATTTTTTTGGTGATTTTGTTCAATTTGCAGAAAGTTTTCAAACAGTTAGAACTCAAAAGTGAATGAGCCATTTTGTAGACAATTCAATTTTCTATCGATTGACCTACTTTTGAAAAGTTTTAGCGAAAATCTCTTGGTGAGGAAATTGAAAAGAATGAGAGCTGTTTTACTAAATTTATAAAAAAGATATGCAAAAAGTACCTCTCATCTCTTTTCAATTTTTTCACCAGGAGATTTTCGCTAAAACTTTTCAAAAGTAGATCAATCGATAGAAAATTGAATTGTCTACAAAATGGCTCATTCACTTTTGAGTTCTAACTGTCTGAAAACTTTCTGCAAATTGAACAAAATCACCAAAAAACGTTATGGAATTCCATATGCAGCAGAGTTAGATGGACAGGTCGTGTAGCCTGTTAACTGACCATTTTTTCATAATTAAAAGTCTGTCGAAACCTTGTCATTAGCCATTTCGTTAACAGGCAATTTATGTTCTATTAAATGTCAGTTGTTTTTGATATGGGTTATTATTCTTTTCTATATTATACACTATACTAATATATTATATTAATGTCGACAGATATTATGTGTTTTTGATGTTTGAATGTTTTGATGTTGATGAAAAATGTTTTTGGTTTTTTTCTTTGGTCGTTGTTTTGTATAAAATGTACGCATCATGAACTACGCTAGTTAGAAAAGTTCTGAAAACGGAATATTGTTCTTGATATACTCGAGATTAACCGATGGTTGTTCATTTTTCGAGCAGTGATCCACCTGCTGCGCCCTAAGATGGAACAGGTTAACGGAAAATGTATTTTGGACTTAGATGTTTTTCATGCATTTTGTTGCCTACGCCATTTTTTAAGGAGAATTTTGAGAGCAAAATAAACTATTTATTTCTTTGTTGAGAAAAGAATTTTCGTTAGTGAGGAAGAGACAAGAAGAAAATTAAGAAGAAAAAGAAGAGTCGTTGGTCAGAATAAGAAGAAATAAATACCGAAGAAGACATAAAATTATTGATAATTAAGATTGTAAGGAATATTAGGAAAAAGAAAGCAGAAGAAAGATAAACTCACTACCATAAATTTATAAGATAACTCTTTTAGGTATCTGATGAAAGAAGAAACAATAGCTTAGCCTTACTTATGCGAAGATTTAATGTTTCTTTCTTCTAGGTCTACACTTCAAACAGATTTTACTCTAATACCTGTCCACTGCCGCCTATTGTGTTGAAAAGAGTTATTATGAACTCTTCTACTGCTGCAGCACTTTTTTGTCATTATTCAGTATATACAAAGTCTGTCGATATCGCAACTTGTACAAAGTTTGCAATTACATTCTAGTTCGTTTTGGATTTAAAGTTTTAATTCGTAGATTTCTGATTAGCACGTAATCGAATCAGTCAAAACGATTTCAAATCTATTTATTACTAATCACAAACACGAACTCAAGAATTAACAATCAGGAAGAGTTTCACATTTTAGTCCGAAACGGGGCTACTCTGATAAGATTTAGAAAATGACACCCAATTAGAAAATGACACTTTGTAATATGACTCATATCATCCTGAATAAACAAAAAAAAAAACACACTTTTCTTAACCGAAAAAAGAGATTATCTGTTATCTTTCTCTACTTGCCAACAAGAAAAGAAATAAAGTGATATTGTTATTTTATAGTAGAAGGAACAAAAGTTCATTTAAACTCTAAACGCTTTCAACTTACAGACACATACACAACAAATATTCTTCTTATCATGAAACTGCAATATTTAGCCTTTACTCTGTCTTTAATTGTTGTAATAACCACAGGTAATATACACCAGTACTGAAGATTAATAATGTTTGAAGGAAATTAAATTTTTGTTAGATCTCACCATCACGTCGGCAATGCGGATTTCTGTCAAAAATATCGGTTTTTAGAAAAATTCGTGGTCCAGATATGATAGTCTAGACCGTCCTCCTTCAAACACGCCCTAAAGTCTGTACCTTCAGGAAAGCGTTTTCATAACCTTTTTCAGAAATTTCTCTGAATGCCTGGCGCAGAATAAGTATGCCAGATTGAGCTAGCTTTAAGTAAATAATAAAGAATCCCACTTTTCTGTGTAAATTAATGGTTGTTTAGCACTTCTGGAAAGCTTTCTAAAAGAATCATGAAAACATATTTTCGAAGAGCAAGAGGGTAGTGCAATCGAAGGGCGAGAGTTTAGGCTATTAGACTATGAGTTTTTCAAGAAGAAACGATATTCTTTTAGAGAAATCGGCATTTCTGGCAATGAGGCAGAGGTGGGTGCTTCAACTACATCAAACTCAGTCAGTTGACATTCATGTGGGAAAATCAAGCACGATTTTGAGCTTGATGTAATAACAGGACTACTGTAACCAGCGGGAAGTCTTGAGGACGACTCTCATTTAACAATTCAAAATTGATGCTGTTTCATAGCAAAAGAGAAAGAAAAAAGCTTTCATGTACCTCTGTGACGGTTTTGGAGTTCATTACTTTCCTCCCAAAAATCTAAAGGTCGTGATATCCGCATGTCATAAAGTTTATTTCATCAGTGGAAGAAAGTTCAACCCTATTCTATAAATATTATTCTCTCTCAGGTTATGTGGATGGAAAAAGATCGGGAAAAGGTCCAGGATCCGAAATGGCCACTTCAGAAGATGATGGACGATCAGAACGAGAGAAATCTGGCAAACATAGAGGTAGAGGTACAGGAATAATAAATCCAGCACATGATTTACATAGATCTGGTGGAATGAATCGAGGTTCGATGACAGATCTTGAACATCGACGAAAACCGGGTACGCATGACGCTCATGATGGCTCTCATAGTGACTCTTCAAGATCAAGTAGTCGTGGCAAGAAAAAAGACCGTAAAGGCAAACATCATAGTGGAAACAAGAAACATGGTGGTGGCGACAGATCAAGAAGTGGCTCGCATTCACGACATGGTGACTCTAAATCTAAAAATCGAGATCATTCCTTATCTAAAGGACGTGGTAATCACGATCGAAGAGAGAAGTATCGACGTGACTAATATCTGTCACTCTGCGCGTTATTCAAACATTAACATTAATAATTTTTATTCATTTATCTTGTTTTGTAGTTCATTTCTTAATAAAATTACAAAAAAATATTAGAAAAATTCTCAAATAGCTTTCAATTAATCCAAAATATAAGAATAGAAAGAAAAATATCGATGGAACATTGCATAATACTGTATCATCTCTAGAAAAAGAATAAAGAAAACAATATGCTATAAACTATTTGGATAACACACTATAATGATAATTTCGCTTGAAGAAAAAAGTTATTTTTTTTCTTATATAAAAGAGAGTAGAGTTCTCTTGCGTAGTATGTATAATTTTCCGCTAGAAAAATCGCTGTTTCTTTATCCGTACATATCAAGGACAAGCGTGTGTGGTGAGTATTTTGAGGTTAACACGTTTATACGTAGAATCAATCACTTTTGTTTAGTACCTAGTAAAGTATTCACAACACATTTTTTTT
Source organism: Didymodactylos carnosus (assembly GCA_905250885.1). Lineage (NCBI taxonomy): Eukaryota > Metazoa > Rotifera > Eurotatoria > Philodinida > Philodinidae > Didymodactylos > Didymodactylos carnosus. Next base: position 56,755 of record CAJNOQ010000235.1, read on the forward strand.
GTTTATTATCTTGACATTAATATACATCTTTTAATATTTTCAATGATTCATTCAATGATATTTTTAATTATTTTCTATGTCATGTCCACTATAACTGCCTCAACTAAAAATTGTACATTACATTATGATCGTTATAAAACATTGTACAGTTATTCTCTTACCTATCATTGTCAACAAGTTCGTTCGTTTCCACTATCGTTATCCATATCCGAAATAGTTGAAAAAAAATTACCGTTAAAAATTAGTAAGAGTTCTCATTTGTCAATTGAATCGTATTCATGTGAAAATATTCTTTGGGTTATAATTGAATCATCACAAATTGAAAAAATTGATAAATATGCATTTTCATGTAAACAATTACGACTTTTATCAATAACTGATACAAATTTTACACAACCTGATCAAATATCTGATAATATATTTCATAATGCTATTCAATTACAAACAATTCGTCTCTGTCGAACAAATTTAAAACGTTTACCAATGTCAATTGAAAGTTTAACAAATTTAACAGAACTAATTCTTGATGATATGTACAGTTTGTTATCATATCCATCAATTGAAAAATTAACAAAATTACGATATTTTCATGTATTTACTAATCTAAATTATTTTCCATTGAAATATGTTGAATATTTAAATAATTTACATCATATACAAATATTTCATTTTGGTAGTCGAACAATTGAAACATTTCCCAAAGAATTATTTCATTTAAATGGTTATCAATTAACTGATATAAGTTTATATAGTGAAAATATTCAATGTTCAACATGTAAAACAGATTGGTTAAAAACGATTGTTAAAACGCTTATGTTAAACGGTTGGTATAATCGAACGCGAGGATTATTTCCAAATAAAAAATTTCATTTGGGTACATCACAATATTATAAATTGGATATTCTTGCTTATTGTGGTGATATGCGAACTAGCGGAGTGGTAGACGATAAATTAATGTTACATAATGCACCATTATGTTGTAATAAAGGCTATTATCAATGTGGTATCAAAGCAAATTGTACAAAATATACATCAACATTTTATAGATGTAAATGTCTAGATGGATATTATGCGGACAGTTACGATGATTGTGTCGAAAATTAATGTTTATAGATGTAAAATCGATTCTAAAAAAGAACAAATTTTCTTTAAGTTAAAGCCAAATAATTAGATTAAAAGAAAAGTGAGAGTATGTTTGTTTCACTCTTTTATTTTGATTTATCAGCATCCAGTTGCCTATGATAAACATAACAGATGCATTCACTTCTTGTGTAGTTTATCCAAGAGAGTGTTTCTTGGATTATCCATCATAGCATACTTACATCGTAACGCAATACAGTTTCTTCAGTTAGTCGTTCGGAAAACGAGTGAGTGTGTATGAGGAGCTGAAGCAATTAAGCGAAAGGATGCCTCCTTACTAGAGCATAACAGTATGAGTGATCATGTCAGACGCTTGTCAACTGTCGAGAAGATACGAGACTATTGAAATTGATACTGGTCAACATCCTACAACGATCAGTGCACGGTGGATAATTCATCTTTCCAAGAGAGAAAAGACACATTATCAAAACGTCTCTTGCTGAGAGTAACATCAGCAACGTTACTATATAGAAGATATGGTGCTTGGCGTTTCATCAGACTGGAGCAGTTGTTTTCAGTGACATGGATAAGACTATCATTAGCCAATAAACATGTGAAGACTGAATATTGGTTAAATACAACTGTTTTTCTTTACTCTGTAACTGCATTATTACTAGAAGATCTCCACTTACTAGAAACTTCTCCTATAAAGGTACCAGCGAGTCCTCGCCGTCTCATAAACTAATTATATGCCTAAAAGATAGGATCTTCATGTTGTATGCAGAAAAATTATGTTTCATGGACGTTTTTCAAAAATTAAATTATAGCAATTTTTATAAATGTCAGAGCTTTCTCACGCCAAAGTAAACCTTTTGACAAGGAACTCAAACGTTCTTTAATATTTATAAAAATCGTTAATTAACACTTTAATAATGAACAAATTAGATAAAGATACAATAAGATAAAAAATCTCTTGAAGTTATAAAAGTGATGCTAACAAGTCACTTCTGAATATCATCTGTTTATATTAATCGATCTTATTACTATCAGAAATGAATAACTAATCGAAAAGAAAATACTAATCAATTACGTAAAACATGATGGTTTTGATTCAAATGCTCAAGGGCTGCACCTTATATTATTTGATGTACTTTATTTATAAATATTATTGATGTCTTTGACCGATTGAGTAACAAGCAATCTATGATTATGAAAAAACATTTATGTACAATCGAAAACCAACGACTACGTCATTTATATCAAAATATTAGAAACATGATAAACAGAACTACACCGATACAATTAAACATTATGAAAATAGTCTAAAATATTATCCAAAATTTATGCCAAGTAATAATTGCAAAACACTACAAAATAAAGCTTAACAATTATTTTTTTAGATTAGACATATTAGTCGGTATTGTGAATAAATATACAATAGTACTAAATGTATTTCATTTCGTATTTATCCGTATTTACCTATTTATGTAGATTTTTCGTTTTGTTAGTATAAGAAACAGGCATTTTTCATATATCTGATGAATAAGTAACATACACTTAAACAACTTGTCAACGTTCTTAACGGATTAAAAATTAAATTAGTAGTACTCGTTGAACTAACAAATTTCTCGGCAAATGAATTACAATATGTGACTAAGGTATTATTCATTGTCGCTGTTGTATTGATTCTTGTACTATTTGTGTTTAATGTCCAATTTACACTGGATGTTCGAGTCAATTGTAAATAACTAAATGCAAGAGGCGCATCGAATGACATACGAAAGATTGAATCGGTACATAAAAGACCATATTGTTCAGAACTAAATGTTAGAATGTTGGATTGATATTTAACAACCATACTGCCACTTGGGCAACAACAGCGACTTTGGTTGCACGATAGTAGAGACCATTGATAAATGCCAGACCAATTCTGACTGGAGACGTAACCGATATGAAGTACTAATAGAACGAAAACAAGTTGTGCATTCATGAGCAAGAGATGACACACTAAAAATAATGATTAAACATTTCGATAACACGTTTATTCTTTGATAATTTTCCAGTTAGCAGCATTTTGTCAGAGACGAAAAATTTACTTTCAAGGAGCATTTTCAAAATATTTAAAAGAATGGACGTTACCTGAAGATAGTAGGAATATTCTCAATGGCGCATGCATGAACTATTTGAGTATAGACCTTGATCCATGCTATGCTTCTGAAAAAAATGAAATTTGACTTGTTCATGCAACTTTTTTCTTTTTTTTCTTTTTGACCTATAACGCGTATGTATATATTCTGAAAAATTTGATTTGATCCTTCATTTTATGAATTATGAAGGTCTCCTGTTTGATGTTTTGTTTCATTTAGATAACAAATGTCAAATAGTTACGAATAAGTGCCATTCCAATACAGGATATATCTTTATATTATCTTCATCCAACACCGCGCAAATGAGAAAAGATATCGTTTCTTTCCAGCTTTAGATCGCGGTTGATCAAAATCTATAAAAGATACAACAGGTTTAACAAATTGAACTTTCAATACTGAAATTACTGTTTAACTTCTAGAATCAACTATAATTAAGCTAATTTTTCATATGATACAATTTTGGATTTCAATTTGATGACATTTTGTATGATATTCGTCGATTGTCTGCAGTAGACAGGAAAATAAAAGTATTAAAGAAGTTACCAATTGGCATCTACTTCATTCCATATTTATTTATGGACGTGAATTTAAAAGATCACGGAAATACCATACTTTCGATCCCGGTTGACAAGTTTTTGAGACAAATCAGATAAAAGATCTCAGTTATAAAAACTAAGTTTTTTTTATGGTAAAATCATTGATTATCATTGAAAAAATCTAATTAACCCTTTCTTGCCTCTAGTTAAACCTGAAGGTCTTGAACCAAAATATTATAGGAGTTATAGGTTATCGAGCATGCTGATGTCGAATATGACCATGGAGGCTTCTCATAGATCTTCGAAGATCCAGCCTTCTGGAAAACCAGTTTTTCAGAAACTCTAAAAAATAACCAAAACCTTTCTTAACAAGACATGATTTTAGAGTGCAAATTTCTGATTAAAATAACACATCTCTG
>CAJNOQ010000236.1:0-60812 GCA_905250885.1 Didymodactylos carnosus
TAATGAAATTGATGAGAATTACCTTGCAAATCATCTAGCTATAATTATTAAGCGAACTAGTGCTGATAATGATGAGCGTGAAATAATAGATGATAGAACTGAAAGTGAAGGTAATGATGTTGTTGAAGCAGGTAGATAATAACAATGATTATAATGTTGTTGACACACAAACTGTAGCCGATGAGGTTTTTCTTAAAAACGGAAAGCTTATGATTTATGAGATGAAATGGGCCATTGTTAAGATATAAGCACAAACTTGTGTTCTTGAGAAATATCGCATGATGAAGCACCTCAAAGTAGCCGGTAGTATATTCTGAGTATATTCTCAGCAAAAAATATTAGCATGATATTTATTAACTCGTACTTGCGCACCATGCATTAGCTCAGCCCGTGACGGAGACTGCATTAGTAGATACATATATCAAGGGGATCGGATAGTTTCGATATCGACTGCAGCTAGATGATTTGCAAGGTAATTCTCATCAATTTCATTAATTTCTATCTCTTTATAATTCTCATTTAAATTTTTAAGACATTTTAAAGCTTTTCTAGTATGCGCTGGATTAATAAATGTTTTTTTCCATACAGTCTTGTACTGAATTCTTCTTTTTAAATCAAACGGAATTATCATTGATTTATCAACTGGAAGAGGAAGAGCTGTTACTGTTTCATGAACATTAGCTGGCACACAATGAAGTGGACCGTGACTACCACGTTACTTGGAATGCAATAGATCAACGATATACATGAAAGGAATTACCAGAACAACTAACAGTTTCTCAAGATATTCAGTCGTTTTAATTTATCAGTAAAGCGCAAACTTCTAAACTATTTGCTAGAGCTTTAGGCGGAACTTCTTTCCGACTAACTTGACTAGCTCATTCACGACAAATCCATTCATTACTGTCTGAAATTGATTTAACAAGTTTCCTTTCTAACCAATTCACTCTGCGCTTCACGCTGTGAAAATAAACGCGTTTTGTCGCCTTCAAATGACTAATACCTTCGAACGCATTCCAATTAAACGCGTTTGGACGCGTTAATGTCTGGCTGATTAATGGTTAATGTCTGATTTCAGACGTTGGAAAAGGCATCATCTCTCATCTCATTCTAAACCTATGTTTACAATGCGATGGAAGAAGTTCTGCTGCTGATGCACCACTCCTAGAGTATACAGAAGTTTGCAAAGTGCAGTAGACTATTTTATGTAATCCACTAGACGCGGAGTGGCCTGGACTACTTTTTACACAAATGAACTGGATTGGACTCAAAATTTTGAGTCCATACCCAGCTCTGGTACTTACCATATGGTGGCTGTGTCACTCTTAACTGATATTCGCATGATAGATATTTTTTATACTGGAAACATCGATATATCCTTGTGCATTGATAAACCCGAATGAACTTGTTCAGTAACATTTTTATGATTCATATAAACGTTGAAAAATCATTTTCACTAATCACATTTCATTTAAAAGTTCCATTCTACGTTCGACGAGACATGGAAACAAGTTAAATTATACGTTGGTAGGATGGTGTACATGCAGTTATAATGTACATAAATCAATATAAAAATATTCAACGTGATTTCTGTATATATTAATTGCCCAGTGCAAGGCACAGATAATGTCAGTCCGTATAGATGCTGGTAAAAATGACAACAAGTAGATCATAGTTATATGGTACTTTTAATGTTTGGACTCATTTTTTTTAAGTTTTTTTAAAATTTTTATAAACTAATCACTTTTCATTTCGGTATTTTTGCGGGCTTTTATTCATTTTTGTATTGTCCTATATACAGGGTATTATTATAGTATTATTTATGTCCAGAAGTAAAGAAAGAATAAAATTGCAGTTTTGATGTTTGCCGATTGAGTTAAAAACATATGCCGTGACCCGGGATCGAACCAGGGACCTTTAGATCTTCAGTCTAACGCTCTCCCAACTGAGCTATCCCGGCGGGTAATGAAGAATGATATGGCATTCTGATTCAGAAAAGATGTAGCAAACTAAATTTGCTTAAACAGTTGAACAGACGAACAGATTCCAGATTAAATTTGCGGCTGAAAATCCCTAATGAAAAAATTTAAAATGGAACAAGGTAAATTTTTTTGAAAGAACAATAAAATCTCTGCGTTTTATTTTAAAATCTTTCCTATCCGTCGTATCGTTGCGATTGCTATCTTTGTATTTATTCTTTTACAAACATTTTACATAATCTGGTAAAAAACAAAAAAATTTACAGTAACAAAATTTTATCCATCTCCTCTTTCAATATAATCTTTAAATCTGGCTCGTTGTTGCTCACGTTCAAAATAGCGTTGTTGTTCAACGAGAAAAGTTTCTCCTATCGTTCGTTTTTCACATAGTCTTTTAACTTTTTCCAAACGTGTTTCATTCGCTATACGTCTTTTTTCTGCTGCTATGGGTAATCCACTTAACAGTTTGTCTCCATCAACATTCGTCTTTTTTAAGTTTTCTTTATCATTCATTTGTTTTCGATTATGACTTTTAGTTGTCTCTGGTCCTTCACCAATATCCAAATCATCATCATCTGATACATAGCCAAGTGGTCGTTTTTTTGGCTTTAACTTCGTTGTTGTTGGTGGCTGATGTACTAAATCTGCGTCGTTAATAATCATTTCATCATCATTATTCGTTCGGTGTTCTCTTTCAATTGCTTTTGCATGTTTTTCTTTTGCACGACTGTACATTTCATCTGTCGATGTTATCGTCTTATTTGTTTCTGATTTATCATCAACATACTCATTTTCATCATCATCCAATTTTTGTGTCCTCAATTGGCGCGCTATTCGTGCTTTTTCAACTAATGTTAATTTGGTTGATTCATTGTTTGATATTACATCTAAATAAAAAACATAATGACATTAGTTTAATGATTAATCTCAAAAACAATTCTTAAAAATACCTGCATCACTTTTTGATTCAGTTTTGATTTTTTCACTTTCTTCTAATTCTACAATTTCACCTAGAACAAATAAAAAAAATTTAAAAACAACTGTTTTTTTTTTATAGAAAATAGCTAACGGACCTGTTTGTACTTTGAATTGATATCTACAAAATGCATCAAAATTACATTGTTTTTGAACATCTAATAATGATTCTCGTTGTTCTTCGAATTTTTCTTTTTCTAAATCTCGTTGTCTTTCGGCTAATTTTAATCGATACGCTGTTGTGATAAATGTTTCTTTATCTTTATATAAATCTCCTTCTTTTTCACGTTCACGTTGTATTTTTCGTTCTAAACGATATTCATGTTGTTTCTCTCGTTCTTTCGCCGCCTCTTGAATACCAGCAACATATAATGGTTTACGTTCTTTTGTTTTTCGTTCTTCTAGTTGTTGTCTTCGTTTTGATTCATTGATTGCCGTTGAACTTATTTCATCGTACACTGTATCATATTCATAAATATTTGGATCTTCTTCTAGGGCTTTTTCAATCTGCATTTGAACATTATGATTTAATTTCATACGATTTTGTTGAGTTTTTTGTTCGCCTGGTTTCTGTTGTTGTTTTGTTGTATTTCCATCGTTATCATCTTCTTCATCCAAGTTAAATGCAGCTGTTAGTGGTCGAATTTGCGTCGTTGGTTTTCGCTGTTGTTTAGAAACAAACGATAAACCATACACGTTTTTTGGCAGCGGCCTAGTATTATCTTCACTAGTCATAATAATAAAATTTATTCTAAAAAATAATAATAATAAAAGCAAAAGAAAAGAGATAATTAAAGAGGAGTCCTTCACATAAATGATATAGATAGTCTCTTGAAATGAATGCATTAAGTTTGCTCGAACGCTAAAATATATCGAATGGACATAATAGGATGATATAATAGATTTAATAATATCGTTAATAAACAGTTTTGTTTATTACGGAATGTATTAACAAGAGGAACTCCATTGTCGTCATCAAATATCACAAATAAAATGTGATCAAACTGCTCGATAAAAACCAAAAAGATAATAGCTATAACGTCGAATTGATTCATCAAATAAAATGCGATGAAAATGGTGATTTAAATTTAGAAGAATTATTAGAAGGTATATCATTCGTAGTTGCTATATCGTTCTCAGATATTTTTTTGTTACATACAGTTCTTTTCACTGTGAATCGTAAAATAGACTGGTTATTCAGATTTAATGTTTCCTTAAAATGTCGAAAACTAAAAATTTCCACAGTGGAAATGTCGACTAATGGTTTATAGTAAGAAAAACTGTATTTAACAAAAATATCCAACAGAAAATATTGAATCAACAATAACACCAAAAACAATTCTCTACTTTATCTCATTCCATTACAACAATAAACCTTTTCACCATTTTCAAAGGATTGATTATTATTAATGAATTAATTCGACGCAACATTTAATTAAATGCCAAATCTTAGGATGATGTTTATTAATTTGATTATTAAATCTATAATGTTATCCAGCACGCAATAGAAGTGTTAAATTATCCTTTAGTTCATCAAATGTAAATGCTAAATAACAACAAAAGAAAACATACAAGAGAGTCCGACAGAATTAGAAATGTACGGTCAGATAATAAACCAATAATACATTGATATGCTGAAAACTAAACTTATTTTCGATATTATCAAAATCACAAAATTGTGCCTTTATCCATTATTCAAAGCATGAATGGTATATATTTGACCAAAATAACAATAACCGTGTTATACTAACTGTTTTATCAGAAAATAAATATTATTTTTGATTCAAAGTAGGTCAGTGTTATTCTACATCTCTACTTTCAAGATTTTGACTTTCAAGAAAATTCAAACATATCTCTTAAATCGTAGAAGAAAATCGCTCTCTTTAAAGTATCTAATCAAAGTTAAAAGTTGTGTCCTCCATATTTCTACTCATCTTTTTCGGATGCTGATCTTCATTAAAAGTCTCTTCTAACATTCAATCAGACGGTAAATTCTAAAAAGGATATATTTTTTTCAACCAAGATAATCTAGCAGTATTAATTCCACAACTGTCCTAGGTTAACCTCCGACAGAAAATACTAGATTGATTGATCAGCAATAAATAAAATTTTCGAGTGAACGGAAATGCACTGGTGAATATACTTGTATTTCAGCACTTCGCTTACATAATGTCGCGGGTATTTAACTTTTTCCACGAGTAAACTTTCTTGGTAGTACTAGCGCGGTCTCACTTATAAATACTTGATTCTTCACTTGGCATGTGCGTCACAAGTAGTTCAAGCACTTGTCTAGGTACAATCACATACCATTATGATCTATCATGGAGAGGAACACGGAGTTACCAGTTCGTCACAAATTTGGAAAATTAGACATTTCAGATGTGGGGATCCTAGTATAGCTCACATTTTAATTTGTTAAACGGAGTTATCTGTCAATAACCCTTGTCAAAAACGACCAGTGTCGAAATTTGAAAAAAACGTAAAAAAATACGTATTCATCAGAAAACTGCACTTTCATTGACTAAGATGATCAGCACATTAGCCTAAAGGCACGAGATAGCGTCGCACTACATAATTGTGTTTTCTCGTACTGTCTGACTGTATTTTAGTCAGAAGAACGTAAAATATTGAATAAGTTGACGTATTTTTTATGCTCAGGAAAGTAGTTTTGAGAACGAAATATTGTTTCGAAATACAGTTTCATAAAATTTCAGGCTTTTAAAGAAAAGTCAGTGAAAAAAATACCTGGAGATTGCAGTTTTCGTCCTCGATTCAATGGAATCAAAACTGCAGCTTAGTCTATCTAAATCCTCATTAAGTCAAAATTCAAACTGGAAAATTTTGTGACGGTTCCGCGCAATGAGGATATCTCAAAAATTTTTAGTTGCCGCCGGAAAACAACTTCACATTTAGATAGAGCGCAAGATTTACGTATTTGAGGTGATTTTCAGAATATGTATCACTAACTGTATCGAAAAAGGAAAGTCGAAGAAATTTTTAACGTTTTTTAAGTAGTTCGGAGTCACTTTGAATTCTTGCTCCTATTTTTTTTCTCTTGACAGCTACATTTTAAGAATTTTAAAGTTACCTGCTAATGAGAGGAGCAATTAACAGGTAATTTCTTTCAACGATTTTATTTCGGATCCGCTATTTTTACCGTTTAATTTTCACGTTGAAAGCAGTTATGTGCTTTAGGCAGCTGTTATTGGCAAATAACGTCTTACAACGAAATTTTCATTTGCGATAAATCTAGACGTTTAATTGGCAAAAAAATAACCATTTAAAACACAGAGACTGACCGCTTTGCTCTTCTCATTTCTTTAACAAAGTTCGCAAATACCAATGCTGCCATTTTTTAGACAAAGACAAAATTTTCTGTCGGCTGTGACATTTTCGAACATTTTTCATAAAATTGAAAACGGATGAGCTAGATACGTGACACCGTGTTGCAAGCTCTGAAGGCTTATTCTGTGCGCTCGAAACCGATCAAAACGCATAAGTCAAACGAGTAAGGCGTTTCAAACGCGCATATTGTCTGTTTCAATCGACTTGGGCCTTCTTGGCACTTATTCTGTAATAATAATATATTATATAATTATAATTATTTGTAGTCAGATCGATGTCCGTTCTTTAACAACACAAGAATAATGGCTAAAATTTAACGAATGAAAAGGCATTGCCCCTGAACAAAGGCTATTGAGTTGAGTGAATTTGTTGAATAAACAAATCTTGAATTTTTCTTTGCCTTATTGAAAAAAAGACGCAAAGCTTTTCTTTCGAGATTGAGTGCTCTTAACAAAGAAGTATTTATTAAGTGATTCCGTAAGATATATAGATTCTTTTCTTTTAGACTTATCTTATTAGTTTGTACATTTTATCCGTGTAAATTAAACAAACGACAACAAATGATCAGCTAGATCGTATTAATAGCTCTTACGCACATAGTCCCTCGTTTTTTTGTTGTCTTATCATTCTTTGTATGGCACTGATAGAGAATTGATGTTTTCGACAGCAGCAATTAAATCAGGTGGTAAACATTTTGACTTTAATATCGATGGTAATATCGCTGATTCGTGGAAAACATTCTACGATGCAAAAGATTCTTTGAAACACGTTGAACAACGTCTTCAAAACACATTATCATCAAGCAGAAATGGCAGAGCAGAGCAGACGTCAGTTGGCATGCATCCGTACGATAATTTGTCATCAACATCATCCAACTATTTATCAATTCAACCTGTTAATCGGACAATGTTAAAGGATGATGTACAAGGAAGAAGTTCTCGGACAAATAATTATCATCGTACAATAAATAGCAATAGTTTTTCAACTGCTCCTCACTATTTACATGATAACGAATCACGTATTCGTTCGTCGGATCCAAAATCAATGAATTATGTCGATATACCAATTATGAACGATAAAAATGTATTAGATTATAGAATGGTCGAAAATAAGCGATCAATAAATTCCACTCATTTAGATACAGATGCATTTTTGCAATCAATTAGACGGAAAATTAACAAACAAAAGTTGGCTGCAGGTAAATTTACCGTGTAGATTTGTTTTTTTTGCAAACGGATGATTTTAAATCACCATACATTTAGAATTGAGTGTGTGTAATCACCGTTCATTCGATAAGTGTGAACAAGACTCAGTGCTTCTATCATCTGAATGCAAAGAAAAAGCCCTACAAACAAAGCTTAAGGACCCTGTCGGATTTGGTAACCATATCTGGATTGAGAAACCAAATATTTTATCTTGAAGAGCAGCTTGAAGCGCGTCGAACGGTATATAGGAAACCATGTTTTCATTAAGTTTTGGACGAACTAGGGTCAATTTACTGATGGAGTGCTATCAGCACAAATCATGATCAATGGCTGATCAATGTTACCCCAGTGTCAGTTGAAGAAGTCTGTGAAAAATATTTCGTACGTGCAGTTTTGTAGAGCTTTTCATCGGCTACAAGCTCACATATCTAATATCTCCGACCGTCTCATCTTCAGTGTTTTCGATAGTAGTTTTTGTGGGGTGTAGCGATCCTGCTAGTAACTAAAGTTTTTTTATTGAGTAACGCATTTTCTGAGTAACTCAGTTACTCAGAAGCTAGAGAAATCAGGTAGGTGCATAAAAGGCAGTTTCTCAATTTAAATTTTTTAAAAAAATTGAGTAAATGTATCCAAACGAGGGGATGGTATACCATCCCCTAATCAATAACACTGCTCATCTTAACAGAGAAAAATGAGATTTTTCAACGACTTGGCATCATCTTTCACGAACAGTCGACTATGGTGGATCTCAATGTATTGAGATGTGTCAGTCACAGAAGATGTGAGCATGCGCCAAACCTTGTCATAAATTGCGCATAAGATAGAGCTACAAAACGCACTATTTAGAAGTTCTTCAACAGCGGAGCGTGGTATCCAAAATTACCTTGCATTGAAAACTACTAACCAAATTTTTAGACCCATTTTTCTCTTTTAATTTCGAAAAATTTCATTTTTTTGGTCCAATCATACTCCTTCTTCCAATCGAAGACCGTATTTGTGATCAGCAAGCAAAACTGCATCAGATGGGCTATATCTGAAGATTCCAGTGTGTAAATTACCCTTCCTGTACTCGTCGTATGTCAAATTCTAGTAATGATTCTCTTTTCTTGAAATTTTTTAAGTTTTCCAAATCCATCTAGTTTATTTTGTAGCCGACTTTTTTGTTTCATTAGAAGCACCACTAAACGAGCTTTAAAAGTACGGGTTTTTTAACTTTGCTTTAATACTAAGAAAATATATTTTTTCTAAATCAGGAGCGAAAACATCGAAATTCTGCCCAAAATTCTTTATTTTGTCAACAAAAGAAAGGCAAATCAAAAAATCTCGGTTCTGAAAAAAAAGGAATCGTCTGAGAAATCGCAGTTCCGATTCCCGATGAAGAACCGAAAATAAGAGAACCACGATTCCGGTTCCTAATGCGGACGGAACCGAACCGCGATTCTGGTACTTCACGAGAACCGAACATCCCAATGTACCATATCATCTTTTTAACTTACTAATAATCTATCTTTAAGGATCGAGATACTAATCTCTCCTATGATCCACAAATGATTTCAAAATTATGATTTAATTAATACAAAGTTTGAAAACAGCTGCTCATGAGAAAATTTGAAGTCAAAGTTTTTTCAATACAACGAGCTTTCGAAAATCATTTTTCATTTCCTGTTTCTCACAACTCAGAAGGATTACGTAGTTCTTGTATCTTCTAATAGTTAAATAATCTATGATTATATGACAAGATGATGGGAATTCAGTTAGTTCTTCAGAGGTTAAATCAGGCCTCTCGTCAACGGAAAATTAGTTGAGCTTACCGAAGTTTTCAAAAGTATTTGATGTGCTGTATCTCAAAACGGAACATTGGTAACTGACAGAAATGTGTAAAGTTTTCTTCCGGGGCGAAAATTCGCATTCGCGGCGAACTGAATTAACGGGTGACGCATCATAAACGGTCCAAAATCTTTTATTTTTGAAACACTTCCGAATGACCTAAAAATTTGGTTCTAGTCGTATTCAATGGAGAATTGAACTCTCTACAAAATCTGCTATTTGAATCTCTGATAGCACTTTCCCTTTTGAGCACCATTCAAAATATTGAATAGTGCTAAGTGAAAATGGAAAAATATATTTTTATGCAAAAACAGATTCCATAAGAATTTTGAAAACATCAGAAGATTAACCGGAAAATTTTGCATCTTCTCACATATTTTTCGAAATTTTGCACTAGGAAAATTTCTCTTCGCAAAAAAAGTGATAAATCGACAAAAAACCTAACTTTTGAATCTATTTTTCATAGACTTTAGTTTTTTGCCTATAAAAGCAGTAAAACGTTCTGAATCCAGGGTTTTAGCCTTGTTATCTTACACAGAATTTAATTCTGCATCTTTTGTTATGTAAACAAAGTTTCTCAATTGAAACCATTAATTAAAAAATTTAATTTAATTTGAAAAATTTGAAAGGCCGGTTGAGAACTAGTTATGAGTTCAGCTGACGTAGCGGAAACATTGTAATGACATTGTAAATGAGTGAGATCGATAGAGCACGAAATTCTCTATCTTTCTACCTCGAAAAAATAACTATTGAACCCCAGACAATGGGCTAAAAATCTCAAAAAAGGACAAGACAAAAGCGCGTCGCAGTTTGAGAACTTAGCACTATTCAATATTTTGAACGATGCTCAAAGAGAAAAATGCTATCAGAGATTCAAGTAGCAGATTTTGGATAAGACTAGAACCAAATTTTTAGGTCACCCGTAAGTGTTTCAAAAATAAGAAAAGATTTTAAACCGTTTATTATGCGCTACCAGCTATTTTTTACTTTTTCGTTACGCAACATGCCTTCATACTGACTACAGACTTGCAATGTTTATTTTTTCTCTCACTAGTTCAGGCTACCATATAGGTCATATAGCCTCGCTACTCACTCTCACGTCATCCGTACTCCCTCCCCCGCCCCCGGCATACATCCATACAAGCTGTCTATCTGGTAAAATTTCACAGTGTCAAGCAGTCATAAGTATTAAAGGAAGCAAAACATAGAGAATTCGCAACCGATCCTTACCTGACCTACATGGTGACCTGAAAATAATAGAGAATTTGCAAACATATTTTATACACCAGACGCATTCTTATCATTCATTGCATACCGAAATGAATTCCCACCGAATGCAAATTCATTTTATAGAAAATTGATGTCTCCACGAACATGTAATTTCCGGGCTATGTAGAAACGCTAATGACAAGTGAGAAAACGATTATTTTTCTCATTCAAATCTCATAACAATGGACACATTTATCGTCGCAGTAATGTGCACTATTATCGTTGATTCATTTGAAAATCTTAGCCAAGTCAAATTTTTACTACCTTTCAATTGTTTTATCGACTCCATTTGAAGAAAACAGTTTCGCACGTAGCAGTAACAAATATTATGTTATAGTTTTATATTTTAGAGCGACGCGCCGATACTCTAAATTCACAATCTGAAGAACTAAGTCATTATAAACATTCACTTCCATCTTCCACACCATCATTATATTTTGATGGACATCAAAACGGTAACAGTAGGAATAATAATCATTATTCAACATCATCAAGTTTACAAAATTTACACTATACACCCCACAATAATCGACATCATTCAACAAACGAGAGAAATCCTTTACCAACGACTATAAATAGCGGACATTTATCACAATCACAATCTTATTCCGCTGAATTAGATGCTGTTTTAAGAGTACAAGAAAATCATGATCACACCGCACAAAAACGATTGCTACACACGGATGGTGACATTATTTCATCACCAGATTACAATTTTCAAGAATTTCATCAACCAAATTCGCGAAAAATACCCAAAGCCTCAAGTAAGTTCGATGCATTTGTGCACTAGATACATTTAAAGATGAATATTTTTGTTTTATTTTCTTAGAAGATATACCGTTGATAGATCGTCCAACGGCGGATACATTAAAAAGTACTATAAGAAGTGCGAGTGCGTCAACAACAAAACGTGAGCAGTATTTATCTACATGTAAAGTCCATAATAGATCAACTTTTTTTCTCTATAGACCGGGATTTTTCTTCATTACCAAACAATGACATGCAGCGGTTAAAGAACACTCGTCGATTAGAGTCAGTACATGTAACATCGGCAAAAACAAGTATGTTTGACGTCATTGATTTCACTCCCATGATAATACTTTGTGTTTTCTACCTAAAGATCTAACAGGAGTAGAATCTTGGCAAACTGATCCGACTAAAATGTTCAAATCACATCAACATCCAAAATCATCGAATAAACACGTTCAAGATGAATTAAAAAAATTGAAAGAAGACGCACAAATCCTATCTAAACCGACACAAAAAATGTTCGAAGAATTATTGATAAGTGATGAAATTTTATCGAATAAAATAAATAGTTTAGAAAAACCCAAATCATCGAAAAAGTCTTACGATAGTATCAAACCTAAACATAATACAAGCAAGTGAAAAAAAAAGATTTTTAAGCTAACTAACACATTGTCTTTTCAACGATGCCATTAAATCAAACGATGAAATGGTATCAAAAAACTAACAATATTCATCCTTTAAACGTTTCAACTCTATCCATGACAGATTAATTCTTGTTTAGAAAATGATATAAAAAAACCTGTTTGTAAAGTTCCCCCCTATGAACGTTCAGCAAAAGATCAAATTCAAGAATATATTCAACAAAAACGACAACAAAAACAAGAAGAAAGTTTATTGAACGATAAACGTCACAAAGATGAACAAGAAAAACAGAAAAGGGATAAACTTAAAAAATTTCATGAACAAATACAAGCTGTACATCAACAACAACAACTATTATTATCAAATAAAACATTAGATGAAAAACAAAAGAAAATTTCAATACCAGGACAACATACAACAGTAAGTAACAGATCTATTAATCAGATGCAACCAACAATAAGCCATACATCTTTCGATCATGTGTTGAATAGTGTCTACTTTACTCATTTATTTAAAATCGAGTGGAAAGTGTACAATCAAAACAACAGATATTACAAACTTCAATATGATGCTATTTTTAGATACCAATAGCACCGATAATTTCTTTTAACGATGTGTCTGAGCAAGCGCGTCAACAGAAGTTAGTCCGTTTACTTGGGCCAAAACCAGAAACAACTAATGTTACTATGACTGAATCACAATTGTCTCATTCAATTTCAACATCGTCTGTATCATCATCTTCAAGTTCACCTTCTACATTCAGTGTTATTGAATCTAACAATCGACCAAAAAAGTAAAAATTTTGATAATTTTTCACTTTTAAAAAATATATCGATTATTTTTGTGTCTAGTCATGATTTAATGTATCGAGCATCATCTCAACCGCCATCGCAAATACGTAAGTAATTTACATCTGGTATCATCAAAATACGTTGGATTTATTATTCTTTTCTTACAGGATCACCTCAAATACAAACAGAAAATCGACAAGATGGTTTGCTAAAATGGGCAATCAATTTAAAAAATGATTGTGATAATGTACAAGAAAACTTACGAACTTTCAAACTAGGTAAGACAAAAGAGTATTGCAATTAGTTTTTAGTTGAAATATTTGTTTAAGACTTTTATTTTAAATATCTTACTCTTTCGAAAATTGCCAATATTTATATTTTGTCTATAGATGGTACTCATAAATCTGAAATAATTTCAACTCAATTTGATTCAAACGATAACAATCTGAATCAAGAAGGAAATTTAAGACATCATGTTGCCAGTAACACTCACTATGTTTCAGCTGTTCAACCAATTTATTTAATGAATCAAAATCAAAATAACAGTGAACAACAATATCGTTCATCAGAATTTCTAAGATCAACTGAACGTTTGAGTCGACAGAATCGAAATTGGACAAGTGAATTTAATATAAATGTGCCAGATATGGGAGATTTAAAAGATCCATTATTAATTAAACGAATTCAACGTGAACAAGCTGCAGGAAAAATTCAGGCAGCTTATCGTGGTTACACAGTGAGAAAATCATTACAATGGTCAATTGAAAATGATAATTATGATAATAGACAATCAAAAAATAAGGTAACATATATTATTATCTTTCTCATTCTGTATAACCGGTCATTTTTTTTTCTTATTAGGATAAAAGATTATTTCAACAATACCATCATCCATTAAAAAATGATCCTGGTTTAGTTGAAGGTATCGATTTTAAATTCAACGATGATCACTGTACAACCGGCAGTACAATGTTGGCTAGCCAAACTTATCAACTTCAACAATCATTGCGAACTCACCAACAGAAAAAATCTCATTTATCATCAATTTATTCAGATGATCATGGAAATTATTCATCAATTTTATCTTCGCCCGTTCATATTCAACAAAGAAAGCACATCACTGATACGCATCAATCAAATCAACATCCGTCTTTAAATTTGGGTACGTATATTGACACTTTTTCACACGAAAAACAACAAAACATTAGCTATGTGTGTATTGTTGGTTTCTTCTTAGGTGAAAATCGTCTTCAAGCAAACACGTCATCTTCTCCAACTCATACAGTACAGAACGATCAAGACGATGAAAAAACAGCACGAGAATCTTATATCTTCAAAAACTCAAATGAGAAGCAACGCCGTCGTTCATTTTCACCACCTTTACCACCTCAAATGTCTCCCGACAGTGGACGCCCTATAAACTCTATGACAACTCTTCCACCACCACAATCTCACCATCGACTATCAGCATTACATTATGATTTTGAAGATAAGCGTTTTTCGCCAGATGCCCTAGAAAGACAATTAACTCGTGGATTCAATCCATTTGAAGGCATTGAACAATCCACAACACAAATCGATAATGTAGATAAAATAAGATCATTAGCATTAGCTCAACAAGAAGCTTTATCAATGACACATATTTTAAAAAATGTATGTTAAACTGATTGGAAAATCGAGGAACAGTTGTTCTACTAGTTCGCACTTATCTCTTCTGCAATTTTTAGATGCGACAGCGTGATCCATTAGATAATGAACAAGTTCATAGCAAACAATTACAGTCAAAAAAGTACGATTACTTTGCATCAATATATTTTGAGTTTAAATTTCTCTATTCAATTTCTTTTAGAATGTCTTTTCGTCATAGACTACAACAACAGAAGTCTGCATCACCATCTCCATCGTCATCTCCTTCACACAGTCGTCGTCAGTTTGATCGATATTCACCACCACTACAACAACAACAGTGTCGACGCACAATAAACCAAAGTCCGCCAACATCTTCATCTGAATCGTAAGTGGTTTCTCTCTTTTTCTAATCTTTAAATATTTTTTGGTTCATTATTATCAAATTATGTCAATGATACTCTATTCATATTTGTTAATAGCAAAAAGTACTTTGTTATTTCAGGACAATGTCGTAGAATATAAAATTTCACACCGAGGAACAATATTGCTTAACAGATACTATTCATTTTCTTTTCTCTAGATCTTTAGTTAACAGATTCACACAATTCGAAAAATAATAAATTCACTCATTTCATTTAACCAACGAGGGAACGAACATTCTCTAGTGTCACTCTGGAATTTTAGCGAAACATAGCGTCTTTAGTAAAGTAAACTATGCTAATCATGAATAGAATGATTTAAGCTGTTACTGTTCGATGCTTGCTGAGTTAGAGCAATTTTAATTCTTTTAGTCGAAAATTCTTAATTTTCAATCGATGATATCGTTTGACGCGTATATCAGAAAAGCTCATCGAACTCATAGTTTTGTACAGAATTTCCTTTCATTCCAAAGTGACACTAGGGAATATTCTCACCTATACTCAGTTGTTCCCATCTAGACAATGTCCGTAACATATAATAAATTAACTATTCATTTAACTTTTTTCATCGCGAAAGATATGTTTTCATCAAGGCGTGGGTAATTTAAAATATAAAACTATAATTCTTGAAGGTTGCCTCTGATGGTGATATGTGTGTGGGAAACAGCTCTCTCATGGTAGTTGTAGACAGTTGATAGTCTACATTTTTTATCACAAATAAATTTTTTATGCTCTGTTTTTCTTTCTTTACTAGCAAATATGAATTGACACACACTAATATGTTAAATTTCTTTTTGTTGTCAACTATAAGCACAGAAATACATTTAGTAATGGAATAAATCTAACAGAAGAAATCTAACAAGAAGAGCTTCTTTACCAATAGAGATTCTATATGATGGTCTTCGAAGCCAACGAAGTTCTATTGACTTGAGTAATATTGAAGGATGACTATTTGAGAAAGAGAAAACATCTGATTAAATTCGTTTTTTGCAAATTGCCTTGTCTGTTGTATAGATCTACTTTCTTGTAAGACCAACGAAAAGGCAGATACGTTCGGTTAATTTAAGGATGATCCGCCTCCTATCAAAAAACGTCATTTATCGTCAAAAATATGGATTTTGAGATTAACACATGGTTGAATAGACCAGACTTTCAGCGTCTGCGCAGAGATTTCTGTGCCAGAAATAAATTTTTTATGATTCCAGAGGAAAATTTTTGAAAATCTCGAAAAATAAAATATTTAAATTTTAGTTCTTTCCATGATGCTTATGCAATTAAACTATTTTCTAAACGCGTTCGATTTGTACAGCAACCTTTTCTGGTCAAAGTGTGACATAACATAACTCTGTGTGATCTTCTGTTAAAAAGTTACAAGCATTTTTTGTACGGATCCTCTAATACACTAACGAATACACGGCATTTTTTTCGACATTATTTTCTTGAATTTTAGTTGTTTGTGCACCAAAGATTCCTCTGCTATTTTGACTGCTAAAAAGTTTGGAATGATCTCAAAATGTAGCCAACACTTGGTGTTACAACCTAGCAGAGCCGGATGTTGATTTTCAATCTAATTCTTAAGGAATACGACGTTTCTTCAATGTTAGCCGAAATTTCCTCCAACTTTTCTGTATAAAAACTTTGAAAAACTTTGACTCTACTAAATTGTAGCACCAAGTCTTGAAGCTACATTTTGAGAGCATCCCGAACATAGCAGAGAAATCTTTGCAGCATGAATACGTACTTCTTGATACTTATTTTAGAATAACTCTAAGAAAACTCAACAGTTTGGGCTCAAAACTTTAACGTCACTCTTCCAGAATAAGACACACATTCTTTAAAAATTTTATCAAGATCGAATATTCTGTGATGGTGAAAATAGATTTCTAATCTCTTAATGTCTGTTACCATCTCGAACATTAGAGGAGATTTAAGAATTATCATCATTTTTCAGAGTCCAAGATGTTTTTATTAGAAGAATTTTTATCGTAAAAATTATGATAAATTGTACTTTTACATTCTCATACGATGTTTAACATTCTATTCCATTTCAGTTGAAATCATATACACGAAAAAAATTTATTTGGGTGAAAAGCGTAGGAATGAGAGTACTTAATATACACAAAGTCAAAGAAAAAAGTTGACATCTTTCGCTAACGGTTGCTTTGCTTAAAATAATCTGAATAATATTATAAACACAAATGAGAAAAAAAAACAAACAGGATTTTAGTCCGTATTTCTTCTCAAATATCTTGGTAAATTAAGGTTATTTTTATAATTCATTTTTGAACGTTTATAACCATACAGGTATCGTTCATCTCTTCCACCCATTGATCGGAGAGGGTATACATCGCCGACATTTCTATCATTATAAGCGAAATAATCTTCAAATGAGGAAGTTAATGGGTGTGGACGTTGTTCTTCACCATAATTTTCTCTTGATTGAATAGTTATAAATTGATGGCATAAAAATAAAAGACATATAAAAGAGATATATCCGGATAAATAATAAACCATTTTATTTTTAATAGATAAAATAAATTCTACAAAAAAAAAAAATTTAAGTAAGAATTTAGTAATAAAAATTAATTTTAAAAATCAAGAAAGTTTCTAACACAAAAAAAAAGTGTTTAGTAATAATAATTACGATAATTTAGATTTTTCTTTACATACACGCATCTTTCTATGTACTATGTTACAACTTTATTCATCGATAGAAAAAAAAATATATATATTCTATTTGTTAAGTAACTGTTTATCTATAGTTTATGGTTACTAGATTGCATAAGTTCATAGAATAGACTACTAACTAATCTGTAAAGTGAATACCTACAATATACCAATTATAAGAGTGTGTTTAATCTTGTATGACAAAAAGTTGTTTTTTTTCAAATGTTATCGAGAAAAACCGTTTATTTCATATTTTTAGAATTACAATTTTCTCCTATATTAGAATATTTTGATAAACCTGAAAGGTATCAACATTCGATGTTTTATGTCTTAATAAAAATAAAAACTATCCTTAAAAAGTCAAAATGAGTATTGTTGTTTGAGAAAATAAAAAAAATTATTAATTGTTTTCATAGAGATTTTTCATTAGTTTTTCATCATCAAAATGCATGACATTTAACAATTTTTCAATATTTAGTAATAATAACTACGATAATTTGGATTTTTCTTTACATACACGCATCTTTTTATGTACTATGTTACAACTTTATTCATCGATAGAAAAAAAATATGTATATAAAACTCGACTTAAATTTAATTATATTTAGTACTTTTACAACCGCCTTCTTAGTTACTAGAGACTCAGACAGAATTCACTTCTGAAAGAATCAAAGAAAATACCACGACCGGTTTCGACCTTTCTCAACCTTTCGACCAGAGAAAGGTCGCAACCGGTCGTGGTATTTTCTTTGATTCTTTCAGAAATGAATTCTGTCTGAGTCTCTAGTAACTAAGAAGGCGGTTGTAAAATTACTAAATATAAAAAAATATGTATATTTTATTTGTTAACTGTTTATCTATAGTTTACAGTTTCTAGATTGCATAAGTTAGAAAGAATAGACTACTAACTAATCTGTAAAGTGAATACCTACAATATACCAATTATAAGAGTGTGTTTAATCTTGTATGACAAAAAGTTTTTTTTTTTTTCAATGTTATCGAGAAAAACCGTTTATTTCATATTTTTAGAATTACAATTTTCTCCTATATTAGAATATTTTGATAAACCTGAAAGGTATCAACATTCAATGTGTTATATCTTAATTAAAAGAAACTATCCTTAAAAAGTCAAAACGAGTATTTTTTGCTTGAGAAAATAAAAAAATTATTAATTGTTTTCATAGAGATTTTTCATTAGTTTTTCATCATCAAAATGCCATTTGACATTTAACAATTTTTCAATGATTACGCACAAACTTACGTGGTCAAAGTTAGACGTACACTATTGTTGATTGAAAATTTATTAAATGAAAAAAAGAGAAATGAAAAGTAGAAAAGAATATAGTCGGATAAGAACCATAATAAATCATACTCAAGTTTTCCTATTGCTTTTTAAAAGGATTCAATATATAAAAATTTGCATGTGTTTAGTTGTTAGTTTATGTGTGTGTGTGTGTGTATAGTATAGAGTACAAACAATAGCCACCCTTTTTGAAGTAATAAAAAAACCTTGTCTCTGTCTGATTAAAAAGTTGCGTTTATAACTCCCAAATGATTTTAATATATATTGATGATAAATAGACATTTTGTTGTCCCAATAGTATATCAGTCTTTTTATTTACAAAAAAACAATTAGTAATGATGTTTATGCTAAATGTGTAACTAAAATATTGATGAATTAATTAATTTGGTTTCTCATGAGCTCGTTTTATATTTATTTCTCTTTTGCATACGATTGAAAATACAAATAAAATATTATTATTTGTAAAGTGACAAAGATTAATTGGTACTAACAATATTTGTTTAAAAAAAAATATAAGAAGATTATTTTTAATGTTTTTGATAAGATTATGGCAAGATAAAATTTTAATGGATATACATATATTTATATTAGCATTGAATTGTGTTCATCTGCATTAATAAAAATATGCTAATTATTATTGTTATTATGCAAACATTTATTCTTTAATAACAAACATATAGCTTTCTTTGTAGAAGTTAAAACGAAAAACACAAACATGCTTTAATCTCTACTCTCTTCTCTAAGATAGTTGTGTGCAGTGATAATGATTACAGATTTTTGACTGCTCTTATTTTTCTTCTCTACAAAAATGTTTTATGCTAATTCAGTGTGATCTACTTTAACTAATTTATTTATTTAAACTCTTTTGCTTGTTCCATCTGATTTTTATTGTTTTTAGAATATTAACGGCTCGCGAAAAAAAATTTCGTCAAAAATTTAACAGTGAGCAAGAGGTTGAAGCATGGGGAAAACGTTTAAAAGATGTTGAAAAAAAATTAAGAACATTAGAAAAACGAGGTAAGTATGATTAATATACCATCTGCATAAATTCAAAAGAAAAAGATCTAAAAATAACTAATCTATCAAATAAATTACGAGATAGTTCGTTCCAGGGGCATTTTAATATTCACACCATTAATAAGGATATTTTACGAACTATCTAATACAATCATAAAATTTTGCAATGAAATCAAACAATATGCTAAACAATAGTCAGTTTCTTTAGAATAGTTAGAGTTATAGCACTGCCTGTAAAATAAAATCATAGGAATAATCATTTTCGAATAACACGCAGACGAAAAGAACTAGCTACCTCCGGTTTTCGCCATGCGAAAGAAGAGACTTGGAAACATGTTTTCGCAAGCGAAATAATTTCCCGAAGAGTTTTTTGAAACAGGTTTTCTAGGAGATCTTTGAAAAGCCAGGTTGTATCTAAAAGTTTTCCAATAGGATTATACTGATTTTTTGTATAGACTAGTAGCACGAGATCTTCTCTTCAAAATGGGAGTCAAGCGAGATCTTGATTTTCCACGGTTAGGGCGTTCTATCGGATTTCCTACGAGCCCCAGGACTGGCACCCGATGACTATTAGTAATATTGAAAACTGATGGATTATAGGTAATCGGTCATGCTGAGTCTTGTGGCAATATTTGTTTTTAGAAAAAGATTTAAAAATCTAATGATATTAAGCGAGTTTTACGAAAATTTGGATTTTCAGGTTGTTGTCACCTAATACTAAAATATTTATAATTCAGTCAATAAACATCAGAACAAATTCAAAACTTCAGAATGCAGAGCATTTACCCTCTTCTATATCCTATTTATAGAAGATCCAGAAAGAGATTTTATAAAACTCTAAAGTTTTCCGAAAGGGTTCCTGGAAAACTCATTAACAACACTATGGCTTTTCATCTTTTCGATCTTATGATCACGTTTAGCGGACAAAATTAACCATATCCTGAAGTTTTGAATTCGTTCTGATATTTATTGACTGAAGTATCAATTTTTTAGTATTAGGTGACAACAACCTGAAAACTCAAATTTTCGTAAAACTCGCTTTTCATTAGATTTTTAAATCTTTTTCTAAAACAAATATTGCCACAAGACTCAGCATGACCGATTACCTATAATCCATCAGTTTTCAAGGTTACTAATAGTCATCGGGTGCCAGTCCTGGAGCTCGTAGGAAATCCGATAGAATGCCCTAACCGTGGAAAATCAAGATCTCGCTTGACTCCCATTTTGAAGAGAAGATCTCGTGCTACTAGTCTATACAAAAAATCAGTATAATCTTATTGGAAAACTTTTAGATACAACCTGGCTTTTCAAAGATCTCCTAGAAAACCTGTTTCAAAAAACTCTTCGGGAAATTATTTCGCTCGCGAAAACATGTTCCCAAGGCTCTTCTTTCGCATGGCGAAAACCAGAGGTAGCTAGTTCTTTTCGTCTGCGTGTTATTCGAAAATGATTATTCCTATTATATTATTTTACAGACAGTAGTATGACTATTACAAAAAAATGATAAACAATTGATTTTGTGAACAAAAAATATCTTATAAAGAGCTTGGCGAACATCATTTTCTATCTCTCTCTATAGCTGATGAAAGTTTATTATCTTGTGAAATGAAAAATTATCTTGTAGCAATGAGGATGATGATGATGAGAGGATTGTCGATGATAAACAATTCAAATTTCACTTTTTATTTTTACTATATGAGAATAAACGTAATGTATATAGGAAACAATCTTGAATTAAAAAAACAAGAAAAAATTATCGTCTGCTTTGTAGTCTTCTTTCGGAACTAACACTGGATAGCTTCCTTATTATTGTTATTTAAATTTGTTTGAAACTCATTTTTTTTTTAGAGAATTACTTCATCTGACATACATCTCAGCTTCTAAAATCGATCTTCTTTGATCAAAACCTGAATTATCGCTTATGCTCTATTAACCTGCTATATTTTTTTTATTCTTTTTATACATTAGATAAAAATTTTAAATTGATCTGTTAGATTAGACAGTAAATTGTAGAGGATTTTAAGGACTTGTTTGCGTACAATATTATATATGATCGATCATTGAATGAAAAAAAATTATTTTTGTCTCTTGTAGTTTTCAAATTAGTTCAATTTATTCAGTAATATTGGCTATTTTCTATTTTTTGTTTCTTTTAGCTGTTGAACTTTTTGATGATAAACGAAGTGTATCAAGTCCACCTAATTCTAGATTAAAAATCACTGGTAATTATCCAAAAGAGAAATATAATTGTAAAAATGCACGTTCAATCATTTTTTCTAGAACAACAACATCAACGATCAAAATCTACACCACTTGTTTTAAAGCAAACAAAAGATGATTCAACTATTAGCAGTGAAGATATACTATCAAAAGAATCAATGTACGTTACTGAAATAATTTTATCTATTTTTCAGTCAGTCATTTTCTCTTATTTTTTTTTTATAGTTTAAATGATTCTCAATCATCAGTAAATCAATCAATTGTACAAAAATCGTTTGGAATAACTGTTAATAATAATGATCAGAGTAAAATTAAAATAGATACTAATCTCTTGTGAGTATGATCATGATTTAAACCATAATCTTAGTATTCTTATTGTAATTTTTATTTAGTCGTCATAAATCGAATGATTATGACGAAAATTTTGATACGAGTATTCCAGTAACAACGACAAGTGTTGTGGTGTCTCAACGTAAAATTGATATTCATCCACCAATCACTATAACAACTAAACAAGTATCCGAAAGTGATGGAGAATCATTTTCTGTTGTTCAATCAGGTAAAATATATGAAAAATATATATAGTTTGTGTTCAAATTTTGTTTTTAGATATGACATCGGATATGAGTGATGTTGAATATCGTATTAAACAATTACGAGAACAACTAAAACGAAAAAAATTTGAATTAGATACATTAAAGAAAGATCAACGACGAAAAAATAAAGAAGTATTAAGAAAACAAGAAGATGAACTTAAAAAACAAATACAAGTAAGAAAATAGCACATGTTAGTTTTGTAGTCCGTATTAATATTAGAAGAAGAGAAAAGAATATCGTCATCAATAATAATCTACACTTATTAGGTTGGCAACAAAGTTTTTGCGTTTTTTCTTTCCTCCATCTTTAGAACAAACGCAAAAGCTTTGTTATCAATCTAATAATTAGAAGTATCATTGGATTATTTTATCGTTAGAGATAAGATACAAAATTTTATTGCTCATATCTTAGTGATATATAGTTTTTTAATTCAAGTTTATTTAAATTTGATTGGTTAATGGACTTTATTTAAGTGTTCTTTTTTTCTCCTATTCTTTTTTCTCTGATTAATTGTGACGAACAGAAAGGTTTGTAGATGTGAAATTCTACAATTAATGATAGAAATCATTACAATCACAACAGTAGTAATACGATGATTAAATAAGATATTTTCATTCGTATGATTTGAATAACGTAATAACTAATAATCATGAAATGTTGAAAATCTTAAATTTCTCTTTCTGCAAAAAACGAAACAATATTGCAGATTCCTTGGCTAAATTTTATTTATAGATGTATTCAATAACAGCACTATTTCTAACAAAATCATCTTTTTCACAACAATCAATAAAAGTCTAAAGATGAGATTGCATCGATTTGGACGTTCAGTTGGATTACATATCATTTGTAATACGATTTTTCTTTTGGATATTCTAACTTTCGATCTTTCATTTTCTACGTTCGAAAGTACATTCATATTTATTTATGATTAATTTGGACAGATAATAGGCATTGCATTTGGTATTGTTTTGTTATCTATCATACTATCTCTTGTCATAATTGCAATTCTTTCGACAAAAAACCAGCGTATACCCGTCATTAAAATCTGTATCCTGTCAGAAATACAGATTTTTTATAAAAAGTCGCTATTGAGCTACATAACTATAAACAGATAGTCCAAGATATCTATCAGATTCGGCAGTATACATAAAAAATCGAAGACATAAATGTTCTTAGACATATCAATTTCTACGGCAAACATTTCTGAACAAAACGCGATGTCTCCCAATTCGAGGCGAAGTGTTAAGGGTACTCCCTCCCCTCTTTTTAGGCTTTCTGTAGAAATGCTGTGAAATAGAACCTAAAACTTACTAAGGCTTCATATTTACAGAATTGTTTGGAAACTCAATGGACACTTTTTCGTTTTTGTTTCAAGTTTTTAACTATTGCCGTTCACCAGTTTTCCAGAAAACTCGGTTTTTCATTGGATCACATTACGTCCTCCCTTAAATTTCATCCGATCGCGTTCAAAATTTTACCATAGGTACTCAAGGTCATATCGGAGAGGTATTCTTTTTGCGAAATTTTTTTAAGACCTTGCCTGGTCAAGTTATAGGAAAAATACTGAAAAACGTCGCCAAAACTAAATTTTTCAATTTTAGAAACCCTACAACTCAGTAAAGAAAGATCTGCAATAAAATTCCAGAAAATTACCTCTGGTAAAAGATTTTTCCTCTGATGATTTAACGGGGCGATCGTAATGTGGTTCAATGAAAACTCGAGTTTTCTGGAAAACTGGTGAACGACAATAGTTAAGAACTTGAAACGAAAACGAAAAAGTTCTTCATTGAGTTTCCAATCAGTTCTAAAAATATGAAGACTTAGTAAGTTTTAGGTTCTATTTCACAGCATTTCTATGACAACCCCAAAAAGAGAGGGATGCCCTTCAGCAAAAGTTATAAACTCTCATAATCAGTTTCCTGAATTAAATAACTTTCGTTTGCAATTCAAATCTTTATCTTGAACGAGTATTCTAGGTTTACAACATTCAGTGGCGGCAAAAAGAGATTGAAGCAGAGGAATATAGTTCTAGAAATCGGAGTAAATTCACTCTATTTTTTCACAAAACTAGTAGTACGAGTATATTTCTCGTATTTTTGGCTAAAATCAAAGCAAATTTTCATAAAAATTTCTGAAAGCAGACGAGTATATATTCTCCCCACTCCTGGTCGTGACGCCATTGGTAACACTAATGTTCATGTTAGGCCAAATCACGATACTAAAAAACTGCATATTTTTTAATATTCTTACAACAACAAAGGCCAATGCAGTACAGTACATAAAGATATAAACTAACTGAATCAGCGTTCGTTTGGATTCTTTTTTTTCTAACATATAGTTCATATTTCCACATATCAACATATTTAAACCCATGAATTTAACTTGATAGAGCGCTTCATCCCTTTTTCATTAACATTAAATAGGCTGAACTCTGTTTAAATCCGTTGGAACTTTCGTCCTCTGTTCTCGACTTCAAAAAATGATTAATATTTTTTTAGTTTCGACTAATACATTCTAATACAAAAGAAACATCCTGTATCTTTGTATCATTTTCAATCTATAATAAAATTTATTCGACACAATCATTTGTTTTATTGATGTCGAGAAAGAAAGGTCATTGTAGCGTTGAATTAATTTTCAATACACTTGCTTTATTTTTATTGTTACGTTTCAATAACGTCCAAGATATCTTCATCAGACAGAGGTAGGAGAATAATAATGAAGAAAAGATAATTAATCAGATCATATGTCATAGTACTGATAAAGAAGAGCGATAATTAGTCGTTGTCTCTTTAGCACTTTGTCTCCGTCTTATTATTCTTTATCAGTACTAACACATATAATCTGATTAATTATCTTTTCGTCATTTTTATTCTACCTCTGTCTGACAAAGACGTATTGGACGTTGAAACATCACAATAAAAGTAAAATAAGAAAGAGTATTGAAAATTAACTCAACTTTTTTTACTATAAGCCATAAAACTAAGCTCATCATATTTCAATCCAAATGATTGTATACAATTAAAAGGTTAAAAATAAATCAAATATATATAATCGGCTTAACATCGCTCAAATATTCTATCTTTTCTTTCTTTTCTTCATCTTTAACATGAGTTGAACAGTGCAGTGTATACATTTTCTCTTTTTGTCATAAAAAAATAGTTCATCTTAGTGTTTGAACTCCCGAATTCTAATTTGTAATGATCTAATTGATACTGTTAGTTATTGGATCATTAATGAATGCTATAGATTGAAGTAAAACTTTTTTTTAAATTTTTATTCGAGATTTCTCTATCGTTAATTTCAATCCTTTTTTATGAATAATAAAAACTTATCAACATTTCTATAGAATATTATTTTTTTCTAGTCTTGTGACACTGAAATTCAAACGCTTCGTCATCAGATTGATTCAGTTCCACCAGTTTATTCTATTCTATCAACGCCAACAACTGAAACAGATAAATCCCTATCATCTAATATTCATTCATCGGTAAATTTTAAAATAAAACCAATTGATTTAAAAACATTAACCAATAACAAATCATTTTCTTCTACATCATCGACCGTTTCATCATCAACGCCAATATCACTATCCAAAAATCAAGAGAGACATCATCAACAAATACAAAGTAAATTTTCATTAGATTCAAATTAAATTGATTTTTTTACTATTTATATTCTAATATTTTTAGCAAGAATAATTGAAAATGAAGATGAGAGAAAAATGCGAATATTAACACCGGAACAAAGTATTGTTGAAGAAATAGAACAATCAAAAAAAAGTCATCAAGAAAAGGTAGTTTTAGAAAATAGTTATAATTTTTGAAAATTTTATTTATTAAATTAATTTTTCTATTTGGTTTTTAGTCATTATCTAAAAATGATGAAAATGTAATCATTTTAACATTTCAAGAAAAAATAGTATCTTCACATAAAAATAAATATGATAATCATATAATCGATGACAAAGATTTTTTCGATAATATTATTGATGATGATATCGATAATGATGTTATTAGTGATAAACAGAAAGAAAATGTGTCAGAAATATCAGAGAAAAAAGTTGAAGAACAAAAATTGATTGAATTATTTTCTCCAACATATGATCGTACAAATCACGATGTGCAATCGATAGTTACAGTTGAAATTTTGAATGATAGTCCAGTGAATACAGACGATGAAAAGTATGTTTAATAATAATTCATAAATATCGATCATTTTTTTAATATTATTCATTTTTTTGATTTGTTATAGAAGAAATGAGAAGTCAATTGAATTTAATGTTTTGAAACAAAATGAAACATCTCCTTCGTCATCATCCTCTTCAACATCCTTCTCATCTCCAAAACCAGAAGGAGATATTAAGAGTGATCACGAGAAAAGTGTTGTATTATCACCGGAAAAAGAAAAGGTTTGTTTTGTGACATTCAGTTTTAATAATATAGTCGATTCTCGATTGATTAATTTAGTCGGTAAATCAAGTTAAACCAACAACATTTTCTCGAATACAAAAAATACATTCAGTTGATTTATCTACAGGTGATTGTACATCGATTGATTATGATGAAGATTTTTCAGAAATGAGTCATTCAATTATGGGTACAAGTAAAACACGACAAAAATCTCTATCACCATCTTCACCACTACTCCTATTATCTAAAATAACAAATGAACAGTTGATGAAAGAAGACGAGGAGGATAATATTGGTATAGAATTGATTCCAGAAGATTTACAATTTTCTAAAAGTCAACAATTATCAATAAAAACGTTTATATCAAGCGATGAACAATCAGAAATATTAGTGTTAGTAAAGAATTCACACAGCACTACATCATCTATAGATCAAAATGCATCATTAACTGATCATCTTGTACCACAACAGGTAAATTACGAAGTAGTCTGAGCTGGAGAACAGAGATGTGCCGGGAGAAAGTGTTCGGTTTTAGTAGCATGGCAATAAGTATTTACTGTTGATACATGACGAACGTTAAAAATATGGATGCGACGTTATTCGATGCAAAAATTTTCGCTCTACACATCTGTTCACTTAGTTTCTTCAATGGACGTTTATTTAAAAAATTATAGGTTCTATGAGGCCGTAGGATGGTGTGGGACTAAGTGAATAGGTGTGTAGAGCGAACATTTCTACATCGAATAACGTCGCATTCATATTTTTAGCGTTCGTCATGTGTCAACGGTAAAAACTTATTGCCATGCTACTAAAACAGAACACTTTTCTTCGGTACATCTCTGCTATAGAACAGAGAAATTCTACATCGGCTCTACGAAATAAATTTGTTATTTTTATCTTAGTATGAGTTAGTATCAGAAGATAAATTATTGAAATCTGATGAAAAACAAGTGATAACTGAAGAAGATGAACATAACAGAAGTCTATTGGATAAAAATGATGATATAAGATATGGTGCTATTGAAAAATCAGATAAAGAAAAACAAACGAAAAAAGTAGAGGAACAGCAGTTGGACATTGCATACGAAGAAAACTTAAACGAATTTTTTTCAAATCGTCAAACAACAACAACAACAACGACGACAACATCGCTGTTGATAGAAGATGAACAGAAACAAAATCAAAAACAAGAGACAGATATACCAAATGAGCAAAACATTGATCACATATCTGATCATTTTATTCGAACATTTATTAATGAAGCTATTAAAGAAAGTAAAATTATTAAACAACGAAAAGAATTGAAAAATATTTCATTACATTTGACCAAAGAAGCAAGTGAATGGATATCAGATGAATCTATGAGTGATGAAGACAAACATGATCAAAGTAATGATACAATAGAGCAAAGAAAAATTAAGAATGAAGACGAAGAAGATATTGAGTAAGTGATATTTTTATTTTTTTTGTTTAAAAAAAATGTGAATTTATCTATATTTTTATCGTTTAGTGAATATGTACATAGACCCTCAAATCAACCTGATTTTATAAAGCAAATTAATGTCAATGATGTTGAACAGGTTTGATTTTTATGATGGTATTATCAAATATTCGACTTTTCATTTCATTGTTTTCCATATTATTTAGGACGGATTGAAATTAGATCTAAGTCGATTGGAAGAAAAAAGTGGTAGGTTATTTTTTATACGAATTTTGTCTAATATATTGAAGACTTTTAACGTTTTATTTTGAAAACGGTTATTTCTTTTAGCTGATGAGCCAAGAATTGAAAGTCCTCGAAAGTTAATTATTGAAGAACAAATTAAACCAGTTGTACCTCATACATTTGAAAATGTTAATGAAATTTGTCAACGTGCAACGACAATTTTATTCCAACAGAATAAAGATTTTTCAGATCGAACACGAATTAATAGAACAATACCAAATGATTATTTTCAAATATCAAAAGAAGGTTTGAATTTATCATACTCATTTTATATTTCATCTATTTGATCTTCTTTTTTTCTCATTCTCATATATTTAGCGGATGATACTGAAAAACGTAGTCAACATGCTTATCAAGTGATGATTTATGATTTATGTACTGAAATATTGTACGAAATATATACACCAAATGTTCGTCAAAGCCAGTATCCATGGCAAAAAGCACAATTTGTTTCAAAACGTTATTATTATCGATTCAATCCACCGACAAATAAAACTGAAGCACAAAAATTCGTTAACGAAAAAGTAAATTTTATTAGAAATATTTACCGTTTTTTTTCTACTGTTTAATGCAATCGTCTATAAATCTATTATATCATTTAGATTCTTGAACTGTTAGGTTTAGTACCATGCAAAATTCAATATTCAAAATGGCGTAATCCAAAACGTCGAGATGAATTTGAAAATGTTTTGTTTGATGAATTGAGACGGCAAGAACCAAATTGGATTAATTATGATGATGAATGTATTCAAATTAAATTTGATATTGCCGATATGATATTTGATCAAATATTATCTGAAACATTAAATGAATGTATCGATGTTATTAAACGTCGATCATCGATTAATGGTGCTATTTCACCTTAATACATTTATGAAAAATTTTTTTGTGTTATCCGTCCATTTTTTTTTTTTTTTTATTTGCTACATCTTACCATTCCATTTGTTCGGTGAGATAATGATCACTTTTCAACGTGATCTCTGTGTGTATGTGTGTGTGTGTGTGCGTGTGTATGCAGATGTCTTATTTATCTTTTGCGTGTGAATGTACAGTATTTTTGTAAATGTTATTTTTTACTAACGATATTTAAGTACACGTACAGCGATAATTGTCTTACCTTTTTTTGTTAATCATCTTTTTTCGCGTGATTTATTCATATTTTCATATATAGATAAATATTGTCAAAAATGTTTTTTTTTTTTGTGTGTTTTTTCATGTAAACAGATAGCCTTTACTTTTCACAAGTTGATTCAATCAACATGCCTTCGTGATACATCAAAACAACAAATGTGTTGTTTACTTTTTATATGATGCATATGTGTGCGTAAATTAATCAATAACGAGTGTTTCTCCTTTTTTTTAGCAAATTGTCGTTGTTTTCTTTTTTGTTTTTGTTTTTTTTTCTCTTTTGTAATGACAAATAACATGCGAGAAATGAATAAACAAATGTGTGTATGAATGAACATGAAATTAAATTGGTTAAAGATGTAATACGTCGTTCATCAATAAATAATTGCTAAATTTTCCATATTCATCCAATAAATTAATTTATATTCTAACATGTTATTGTCAGGATCTAAAACAATATGTTTCGTCAGCTTACTATTCTATCGGTTGAATAGAGACATCATTATGACATATAATTGACTGTTCAATCAATGTTAATGTTGTGGTCTAAATTAGAATTCGACCAGATTCCGAATTTGATCAGCCCATACTGGAATTCCAACTTTGGCCGGCCAAAGTTAGAATCAAAATGTCTGCATAGGAAAAATCTGAATTTCGTTTTGGCCAAAATGCGAATTCGACAATTCATTCGGGCAAGTCATAACATGTTCAATATCACATTGCTTTTGAAAAAGTTAACATCAGCGCGTACATGTAGCTCTTTCAATCTTTTTTTAGCAACAAAGTTTACTCGTCTCTCTTGTTTATTTTACAATGGCTTCTGCCTCTGCAACCACTGCTCAGTATCCAAATGATTCTGAGAAACTTTTGTTTTACGATGTTGAACAATATCTAAGTTCTTTAAATTAAAAATAGCGCAAGAAAATTGTTATTAAAAAAGGTACTTATGATAAAATATTAATAGAATTATTACTCGAAAAAGGTAAGAGTTCTCAAACGCTTTCTCCGAGATATATTTTTTTGATGTCGTAATAATTTTAAGTTGCTGGTATTTATGTCGTTTGTTATGTTAGGAGTAAAAATGTGATAGCTTGTATGTTGTAAGGTGCCGGAAATTCGAAAGGTACACACAAAAATAGACTTTCTTTAAATATACATGGTTGGATAGCCCGTGAAATGTAAATTCCAAATATCACCTTTTTTATTCATTTTTGATCAAATTTTGGGAGAGAAATCTTCAAAATACTGAATACCACCTGAAAAGTGAGATTTTGACACTTTCGAAGTAAACTTCAAATTTGACCCAGTTACATAGGTTCTCGTTTTCTCAAACACACATATTCGGATTCAGCAACTCAAAAGGAGTCTAGCCATGTAAGTTCGAGAGTATTTTATCTATTCTATATAAACCTATGTAGTCTTTTGCATTAAAAGCTTTCCCCAACAATTATACATCATTCGAACCGCCATTAAAAGGCGAACAAAAGCATGCATACGCTCGAAAAACTTTCGATTTTCGATTTTTTTTTAAATTAAAATTACTTTTTCAGCTGAGAAAAATGTTTTTTATATGAAAAACTATTGTGAAGTCTAGAAAAGCTTTTTGTGCGATTCTATATTAATATTATGGATGTAATAGAAATAAAAATTAGTCGTTGAAAGTTGGAGCCCAAGTGGATGCTCTTAAAATAATACAAATCTACTACACTGAAAAGTTAGTTTTTGACAAATTTTATAAAATAGAAAACACTTCTGTCATGTTAAGTCTAAACTACAAAACTTTTTTTGTCAATTGCGTTTTTCTACGCATCGGACAAAAAAAATTCATTTTCATGGCAGAAGATAGCATTTTTAGTCTAATAACATACCAGTGTTTTGTTAATGCGGATGAATATAGCGATATGGGGTGATATCATTCTAACAGATACTGTCAAATGTAGTTCGATATCTTTGTTAACACAGATAAATAAATATACATACACAGGTTGAATCACTAACTGTAAATTCCTAATAAGTCAAAAAACTGAAATACATTATTGCTGTTCTATAATTCTTTTTTATTGTCTGTTTCATCTCAAACTATCTTCTCGTATTTTTAACTCACATGAAAGATTTCTAGACGCAATTCTAGATTTATCTTCATGTTAAACCACTGAAGAGTCCGAAATGATTTTTCAAAAGTTAAAAGTTAATTGAAATCGGCAAAAAGTTAAAATAGTTATAAACCGGTGCGAGATTCATAAATCAGTTCCGGATTTATAAATCGCGTCTAGATTTATAACTATTTTGAAATTTTCGATCAAAAGTTAAAATAGTTATAAATCATTATTCATAAATCGGTTTATAACTCCACCTATTTCGGACTCTTCAATATGTTAAACACAATTTAGTCTGTACTAATCTAGGGACTATTGTATTGAAAAGAGAAGAGCTTTCGATTTTAATATCACTGTGAGCAAGCAACTGACTGATAGAATGTTTGATGGAAAAGATAAAAATATCGTTGACTACCCTAGTGAATGTACTTGCGAGTAGGTACTTGTTTACTTGCAAATTTCCATGGGTACTTGAAAAGTACTTGATAAGCATTTTCAAAGAATACCATTCGATAAATGCCCGAAATTACTTGCCAGGTATTTGATTTACTTGTCGAACCTTCCACAGATACTTGGGAATTACTTGGACAAATGCTTGACAAATGACTTGACAAGAAGATAAAGTAACTCAATCTGATTTTCTTGGCAAGTACTTGGTTTATTTGCAAAAAAGCCCAAGAACGTTGGACAAAACTTGCGAGGGTACTTGACCAAGTACCTGCATGCAAGTACATTCATTAAGGATAATTTAATATTTTATTTTTTTTGTCTCATTTTATTTTTCGTATGCATGTTGTTCGTCTGTAGATGAAATTTTTTATGATTAGCCACTGGTATAAATAATTGTGATAAACCGTGCGGTTTGTCATCTTCTGTATGATCAATTCTTGATTAAAAGTGTAAAGCCAATACGGCGTAATCAGCAATATCACTATTTGCAGTTTTTGTAGATAATATATTTGCGACATGTTGTGATTGATGACTCAATTTATAAAATACACCACCTTTTAATGGTCGTTGCTCGTTATGTCGAAGTTCAGGGTTATCTTGCATATTGGTCGATGAGATCTAAACAAAATAATATTTCTCAAATTGTTTAAAAAGTAAAAAGAAATAATAAGTACAAAATTACTGTTCTAGAATAGTTAGTTAGTATTAATCACACAAACAAAATATAAGGAATAACGTTAAACACGTTTGAAAACACATTAATAATCTCTCTATCAGTTACCTCAGTATCACTGTGAACTCGATGAATTGGCCTAGAAAATGTTTACTAGATAATTAATTTTTTGCAATATAAAACGTTTGTGGATAAGAATGACTCATAAAATATTTGAAAACAAAGAATAAATTCAAATATATGTATCCCGTTTGATTCTGATATAAATGTCCTGTTCTAGTGTTGACCATTCGTACTACTAGAGACAGGTTATTAAAGTGCAAAAGTTCTAATCTGACCTCTGAGAGAATAAATCAGTAAAGTAACAGACATTTCATCTTTTGAGATAATTTTTACGCTAATTTTGTTTTGTTATTATTTTAATTTTGTTTTATTTTTTATTTTCTCTCTTTTTTTTCGTAAATATCCTTATTAAATATTTTTCTTGCACTTAAACAAATTAATAATAAACAAAAGATTTTCTTTTAAACAGGGAATTTTGACGCCCTAAGTGAATCTACTTAATTTCAATTTTACTTTTTTCTATTTTTATTATCATAAAACATAACTACCTGTCAAGATTAATGGAAAAGAAAACTAAAAACTAAATAAAAGATATGAAGAGATATTAATCTAAGTCGTATTGGAAGTAGGATTGTAACAGTTACCATTAGCGTTACAGTTACCGAGTAACGGTGGTAACAGTAACTGGTAACTGTCACAGCCCTAATTGGAAGAAGAAATTTATCATAGTTTGACAGTGTTTAGTAATGGATAGTGAGAATGTAAAGACTTAAATCGAAAAATTTTTTTAAAAAATTCTGTTTTGTACAGCCAAGATTAGTTTCAATTAAATTTTACTTGCAAAATTTTCACATTCTCCTCTTATAAGATAGCGAAGTGTTATGTTAAACTTTCAAAATAACGATATCATTGCTGATCAACTTATATATGTCAATAGTTGAGATTTTAAAACAAAAAATTTTAATATCTCTTTAGAGAAATTGTTTGACTTCCATTTTCTAAGAGAATGCATTCTTAAACTAAAGAAAAGAAGATAACAATCTTATATATTAACATACTTTTTCTTTTCCATAACAACTGGTCTACTCTCGATGACAAATAATTTTGCATTTGTATTTTTAAATTTTTTTCCATCTGCCGCTATAGCATAAGCTTTTTCTACATGATCTATGCTTGAATAACGTGGCGTTGATAATGTTGACAATGCCATTGGTTGATGATTTGTTACCATTGGTCTCAAATGACCGTTTCTCATTACGACTGATGACGATGAAAACGTTTGTTCTTTCGCATGAGTTTGTTTTATTGGAATTGACGGTAAAGTAAATAAGGGTTCAGAACGTAATAAAGATCGATTTTTTATTGTCGATGATGATGAGAGTAGATCATTTGATGATAAAGTCTGTACATTATTTAGATTAAACTGATCGAGTTTTCCATTAGAAATTGTTTCAATAGAGAAAAATGTTCCATTATCTTCAGTTTTTCGATCAGGTACATTCGACAATTGATCATCATTATCATCACCACCTGCATCGCTCTTATTATCTGCTATTTTGGGAGTTTGTCGACTAGATGGCAACAACGATGTCGACGGTGTACTACTACCAAGTACATAACCTTTTCGTTTTCGATACTCATCAATGTAAGATTTTGTATTTGAATAAAATTTAAATTTATTTTGTTGTTCACCTATAGCCGCATAATATTTTGGACTAAATAAACGTAGATTTTGACGATTACGAAAATTTTTCAATGGACGTAATAATTCATTGTTATATAAACGATCTATCGTTTGATCAGGCCATGGTCCGACACGATCAACTGCTGTCGAATTCACATTGATATTTGATAATGACGATGATGACCGATGTCTATCACCTAATGTACGATTCAATGATTCATTGCCTATTTTTCGATTTGTTGGAAATAAACGAGGTGGATGAAGTGTTTGACTACCGAGTAATGATGGACGTTGATCGGTTACACGTAACAAGTCGCGTTTTAATTGTTTTTCACTTTTTAAATTTAATTTTGTTCTCAAACAATTTGATTGATCCAAATGTGCTGTACCACATCCGAGTTGAATTTCAGTTTTTAAATAACTAACCGGTTCTGCTGACGTTGTACGACCTGTTTGTTTTTCATTTGCTGAATTTTGAGATTTATTTAATATAGAACGATGTTTTGATTTTTTAGGAAGAGTTTTCTTCATTATTTATATCTAAACATATTACCGTGATTAAAACTACTATTTGGCTTCAGGCACCATTTCCTTAACAACATACCGTTCTTAAGTTAATAAAACATTGAACTCAATGAATACATACTTTTATTTATGGTTCTGAATAACATTAGATTATACAAATCTTACTATCGATAAACAAATGGATAAGTTTCCAACAAATTAATCTTTTAGATATAAAAGTGCGATAATTAAATTAACCTTTTTATAATAAAAAAGCGCAATTTATAATATCCAAAGTAAATAGGTGTTGAAACCTTAAATTGTTAATATATTCAAACCACTTCTAATTCTAGTTTTGTAAGAAATTAGAAAATGCAAGGTAGACAAACATGCAAGAAAACCTAAATGACAGTATGATACATTTCAAAAGTTCAAAGACGTAAGCATCTTTTAAAAATGAACAATATAATCACACTTCAATACAAAAAAAGAAAACAATACCAGTAAAATGTGAAGAAAAGAAGAGAAAAAGTTGAAAATAGAGAGAGGTATATAGGTATTAAATAAAATATTATGTAGAGAAGGGAAAAAAGAGAAAGCCGATTATTTTTTAAAGAATGTTAACATGAACTGTTGATATACCAAGCATGCAATGAATGCCGGTGGTTATTATTATGAAATTTTTGTTTTTGTTTGATGTGCATCTACCTGCTGTTCTTTACTTTACTATGATTGTTGTGATTATTAGTATGTAAAACTTTAGTTAAGAATAGTTTTGAAATGAGAAAGTGAACGTACTTGTGCACTAGAGATGTGCAGGATGGCTGTTTGTTTGTTTTTTTTCAGTTCTGGTCCTATTTTGTGAAACTTTTTTAAACTCTAGTCTTACTCTGCAGAGTACGGCTAGGACGTCCAGCACTCTCTCTTGCACACTGAATTAGATGCCAAGAGAACCTCAATGCTTTTCTTCAAAGATCGGTTCTATTTTTACATCCAAGGAGGACTTCGTTTAAAGCATATCTGAAAATTACCATTTCGATTTTAACACTCGTATTATTTAAAATCAGTAAAACGCTGCAACACAAAAGTCTTGTCAAATTGTTTCGCTTAGTGACTTTGAAATTTAAATCTAAAAGCCGGTATGTTTTAATTAATCTAATGCACTTATATCGGACTTTTTTCTTATTAAACAGCATGTTTCCAACTAACTCACAATACTCCTGGATTTTATTTTACCACTTGACAGAAAGAAAATTTATGCACACGAACAACTCGAGTCTCTTTTAATTTTCAGAGTAGACAAACTGTGTCAAAAATGCTCGAAAGGAATCAAGTAATTATTATTTGATAATTTATTATTCCATCAACGGTCATTATCCTTCAAACGGGATTGAATGTCAGATTATTGGATTCTGATGAGCCCTAACAGGTGAACCATAGGAAGTTGTCGATTTTTAACAGCGAATTTTCTTTAAATTACACATAATCAGAAAATTTCGTTACCAATGATTGAAAGATAGAGAACTTTTTTAGATTTTACATATATTTTCCATAAAATAGATATTTTTCTTTTTTTTGTAGAATTAAAAGTACTGGAAGCCAAGTTACTTACAAAAAGCTTAGTTGCTCAGCACTTTGCTAGAATGAAATGTAGTTTTCAGCTTTTAAACAGCTTTGCTGTGTGATTCAAACGTTACAAAAAAACTAGACTAAAATTCTAATTTTTTAGGTACAAAAGAAAATTTTGGGATCATGTGTTACGATCACAAGAGCAGACGATAAAATATGCTTCTTGATCAGCCTCTGGCGGCTTTCGTTCTTCAAGAAAATAATCCGATTTTGTCATTTGTTCTGGAACCATGTCAATTCGTGAGAGAGAACGTCTTTCACTATTGAAATTCGGCATCTGAAAACAATCATTCTTATAAATGAGGATAGAAAAGTTCAAAAAATTTGCACGTCATTGGTTCAAGATGTTTTTGCAGTGTTGGGAATATCGAAAAGCGGGAAGAAGGAAGTGTATAAGAACAGACATTTCACTAGGTTCATCAAAAAATAATGTATCTCCTGTTACTAGAATAAGATTTTGAACTCGTAATGAGACAAGAATCTGTGTTCAAAAGCCTTTGAGTAACCAAGCTTTTTGTAGCTTCCAGTACTTTTAACACTGTGAAAAAGGAAAATATCTATTTTATGAAAAATATATACTAAAATCTAAAAAAGTTCTCTATCTTTCTTTCAATCACTGATGACGAAATTTTCTGATTATGTGTAATTTAAAGAAAATTCATTGCTAAAAACCGACAATTTACTGCGGCTCATCAGTTATAAATGAGATCATTCATGCAGAAAAAAAATATTAACTATTGGGCGATACAGCTAGCTAACTCATTATACTACCCGATATAGCTAGCTAGCAATTCAAATCAGGTTATTTACCACCGGGCGATATAGTTAGCTAACACGCACGACACATTACTAGATATACCTAGCAAACTCAATAAAAGTGGTACGGATAGCTAACTACCACAAGTCTATAATGCCCGCCAGTATAATTCTATAGCTAGATATTCTCAAAGGCGTTTTTTTGTTTAGGCAGCAACTCAAAATTTAGATTTATTACAGTGAATATACACAACAGGATATAGATCAAAAACTACATGGGTTCACTTCAAGACAGTCCACGTACTTTTCTCACTTTGGAAAGTTGCTCATTCTACATCCTGCCATTATAAACCAGAATGCTGCACTATTGGCTTGTCTTCAAATCTTGATCAGTTATAAAGGACATCTAGGTGAAAAGGAAGCGGCATCACCTAAAACTCGAGCGAATGGAAGGCAGCATAACGGCTTATTTTATCTGGATGGTCATTAAACAATAATATCTTCTTCTTAATCTTCTTAATCTTTTGCAACGCAAAATGTTTTTCATTATCTTTTTTCATGAAGAACGTCTTGAATCAGTAAACATCAACTGCCCTACGAAAATGGTCGGCGAAATCAGAGTGTTTCTTTGACATCGACTTTTTGTGTCGGATATGTCTTTACATACATATACTCATTAAATATTTCTAGTAGTAAACTTTCAAGCAATTAAAAAAAACAAATACAAAGTCTTTTTGAAACAAACACGTGAGTGACCCGCAATAGTTTGCCCATAAGTTTCTCTTTCTTCAACACAAATATTCTCTTCTATTATTTTTCCACTAATCAAACAGGATCTTCTCATTTTTCTGCCGGCAGTTTTGATCAAAACTCTTGTTTTAATCTCTATACTAGTGTAATGCTAAGCAAAAACTTCGTCGTCTTTCTCGTCTAGTTTCAAATACAATAAAGTATAAGAGAAGGAAAAGAGAAAGAAAAACTGTACAATTCGTGTACAAGTTTTCAAATCTTCATTCGTATCAAAAACAAGTTTGTGGACGGACGGTCATCGTTCTATATCAACAACAACGCGTATACATTACTTTCAACTTGATTTACCGTATTTTGGTATTTATACAACACAAACTTTGTTATATTATCTGTTTTGAGTAAGTATACGTTCTCTGAGTTTTCGTTGAGATTGCAAGTGTTCTATGAAAACAGGCATTATAATTATGCTAACACTTTTTGTCCAACTTTGAGAAAGAGTAAGTCAGTAGATCCTATTGGAATCAGTTCTTCAAAAAGTTTTTCTTTCGCCACAGATCGATAGAGAATTAAAACTTGTGTGAGTTTCCTTCGAATTCCATTAATGTATAAAAAATAATAACTATCTATCATCTTAATTAATGTTGTATGAAAAAGCTTCAATTTTCAATTCAATTTTCAAAATTTCCATGAAAATAATGATAATTATGCCTATTAATTATATTAAACGTATAATTACCAGTGATCTATTTGTTTTTTATAGAGCTTGTTACTTTGATCAAGAATATCCGTGAGTTACGCTTTAAAATTAAAAAGATTTTTTTAGAAAAAGAGGCTTTTTTAGCGTGAAACGCGTTTATTCTCGACTTTTAGTATCATCTATTTTAGTATTTCGGTTTTTTCCACTGTAAATTTCACTTTTAATGTAATCGATTGCTTGTGAGAATATGTATAATTTGGAATTATCGAAATATTGACAAAAGTAATCAGTCTAGTAGAGAGATGATCAGTTTTTCGCTTTTTATTCCAAGTCACCAGAGTCTCGACCAGAGTTGCCAGGTACTCAGGTCACAAATGCAGAAAAAAAACGGAAACACATTTTCAGTCTAACTTCATCCTTTTTCAGGCGCAGAGAGTCAAAAAAATGTTTTCTCTAGCGCTTTGTGATTTTACTCAATAAAACACAAGAGAACAACAAACAGAAATGTAAATCTCGATTTTAATTGACACGTTTTTTTGAATGTCTATTTTTAGATTAGGAATGAATAAGTTTAAGCAGTTCTGGCGTTGATAAGAAATAATTATAAATTTCAGTGCACCATAACGATGAGTTTAAATGAATTTTTAACTCGAGGCAAAACAGCTAAACCAGAAAATGCTTAAAATGTGAACCATCTGGCAACTCTGATCTCGACCGCAAAAAGTTATCAATGGCCTATGACAGATGCTAAACAAGATGAAAATAATTAATATAAAGCAGAAATCTGAAATCATGCGAAAATTTTCGATACACGTTGAATTCGACGAAAGAAATTCGAGTATATTGATTTTTCTCCACTTCTACTCTTCAAATTGTTTAAATGAACGGATCAGATTCATGGATGGTCTATTCTAAGAAAACGACAAAATTCAGAACGAAAAAAGTTCATCGAAAAACTTGAGCCTCTGGCCACGCAGTTTTTTCAAAAAATTTTAGTCAGGGGAGTCTTTGTTTCCAGTTTAGATATGTAGTTGATGATCTCTATGTAATCACTTTTATTAGTTTTCTTTATTAGTTACTTGATAATTAATTAATTATTTCTAATGCATTAATGCATTTCGTATGTCTAAGAAACATGAAAACTCACGTAAGTTTTAATTCCCTATCGATCTACGGCAAAAGAAAAACTTGTTTAAGA
The DNA here is from genome assembly GCA_905250885.1 of Didymodactylos carnosus. Lineage (NCBI taxonomy): Eukaryota > Metazoa > Rotifera > Eurotatoria > Philodinida > Philodinidae > Didymodactylos > Didymodactylos carnosus. The sequence continues at coordinate 40,402 of CAJNOQ010000236.1, forward strand.
AGAATCGATTCCTATAGGATTTTCTATCTCAACTTTTATAACATACGCAGTTCCCATGAAAGAACTTTTATTTCCCGCGCATCATATTTCCCGCTTTTTTTAAGTAGTATGGTCTCTTCATCAAGGATATCGAAATAGACAGAGGAGTGCGCGCAGCTAAAACACTTTTTTCTCAGCACTTTATAAAACTTTTCTTTTATATCCCTGTCAATTTTTTTTTATCCTATCCGTGCTCTTTAGATTTTGAGAGTAGGTGTGAGCTTATCCGCAGTTATAGTAAAAAGTCAGAAATTGAGAAAAAAAATTATACGAAAAGGCAAAGTATCTTATAGGGCATGCCTCATTTACAGAAAGCATATCAGATTGAGCTTAAGATTAAGGACACATATCATCAATATAACGTTCGTGTTTTCTCTGTAGTTTGTTAAAACGAACAAACACAAAAAATGTCAAACACTAATCTACCGGGACAACCAGGAAGAGCTCGTGGTCGTGGACGGGCGAGAGCATTAGCGGCGGAAAGTAAGTATTCTATTAAACGTAGTAAAGGCATTTTTAAAATAACCCCGTTTGTTGTCTTATTCTAGGCGAATTACCACCGACTGGCGCTGCAGCAGCAACTGCAGCCCAACAAGCTGTCGGTAGTCAATCGTTAATTCTTGGTGCAGGTGTAAGTGTTGAGTAAGAAGAAATAAGAACATGAACAAATTTCTTTTTTCTTTTTATAGGGTACAGCAACAACAGCCGAAAGACCCGTTCGGCCAGCACCACTTTTAATGCAGACACCACGAGGTCGTGGTATTGAACAAATTCAAAGTGGCATGGCACAAATGCGTATAGGCGAAGGTGGTCGATCTCGTGGTCGTGGATTGACAGCTGAAGCCCCAACAATGGTATTGAAACCAATTGGTCTAGAAAAACGAGGTAAATTGAACTAAATAAATAAACTAAATAACTAATAAAAAAATGATTATTTTCTTCTTTAGGCACCAACGGTGAACCAATTTCGTTGATTGCCAATTATGTTCGTCTATTAGCATCGCCACAATGGACATTATTTCAATATCATATAGAATTTGTGCCTAATGAAATCGAGTCAAGACGGATGAAACGAGAGTTATTGGTTCAACATCGTGGTATTTTACGTGACGTTGCATTTGATGGTCAACAATTATTTTCATTTGAGGACTTTGGTGAAGTATGTGACGACTGTTTTTTCTCTTGATAAATTTGTTTATGTTGTCAGCAAGGAAAAACTTTTGTTATTTTCTCAAAGTTGCTCTACTAATTTTACGATAAAAATTCTTATCGAGGAAACAAAACAGATTAAGATACTTAAATGTGCATTTACTGTACATTAATATTAATAGAGAACTATGAGTCAATAATCCTCAGGTGTCTGTTAGAGAATATCCTGAAGTAACACAGAGTTATTGCTTTCAAGTTTCATACGTCCTGCGAGAAACATTGGTAGAATTTCGACAGATTACTTTAAAAATCTGGACATTTCGCAGCAAAAGTTCTTTTGTCAATATTGCTTTATATTGTTTAATTTAGGAAAAAGAAGTAACATCTCGTCATCCGGTTAGCGCTCAAGATATACGAATCATATTGCGAAAAGTTGGCACAAATGCCCCTGAGAGTCCACAGTTCTTCCATTTAGCTAATTTGGTTGTTAGAAAGTAAGTAAAAACGTTTCAATTCTATTCTGTATTGCACATCTACTTTTCTTGTAATTTAGATTATTGGAAATGGCCGGTTTGAAACTCATTGGACGAAATTATTATCAGTTCGATCGAAAAATCGAACTGCCACATTATCGTCTAACATTGTATCCTGGCTTTATAACTAATGTGAATATATTTGAAGGTCAATTGATGATAAATGTCGATTTATCACATAAAGTAAGTGTTTCAATCTTGTTAAATTTTGTCATTAACGTTTGTTATATTTTCTTGTAGGTCCTGAATAATGTGTCAGTTTATCAACGATTGCAAGACATATTCAATCAAACGCAAGGAGATTATGTCCGCGCACAAGATCAGGCAGCTCGAGAAATGGTGGGACAAATTGTGATGACAACGTAAGTTCAAATGTTTAACTTTGAAACACAAATGGTTCGTTCAAATATACGTATCTGTTAGAAATTCAAAAAAATCTCTTTGAAGATTCGAAAAGGGTTGAGGCTGTTTTTGTTTAATTCAGGTACAATAATCGTACATATCGTGTGGATGAAATTGCATGGGATAAAGATCCAAAATTTTTGTTCAAAAAACGAGATGGAACGGAAATCCCATTGACGCAATATTATTTAGAGGTATGTCTCCAATATCTAGGTTATTGTACTCTACGAATAATGTATGTATCTGTTAATCTTTTCTATGTTGTTAACAGCGGTATCAACATAAAATCCAAGATGAAGGACAGCCATTATTGATTAGTCGACCATCGAAACGTGATCGTCGAGCAGGTGTTACAGGACCAATTTTATTGATTCCAGAATTATGTCGTGAAACAGGCACGTGTTTGACTTAAAATATACAATTAATCTTTCAACAACGCTTTTATTTCCAATTTCAGGTATTTCTGATGCAATGAGAAGTGATTTTGGATTTATGAAAGAATTTGCGAGTCATACACATATCGATCCAAATACACGATATCTACGTTTACAAGAATTTATCGCCGATTTAAATGGGTAAAATGATTTTCTCTTTTTTTACCAGTAGAAGGCACTACAATTCCAGTTTTTGCTTTGAGGCCTGCAATCAACTCAACTCGGCAGTTGAGTAATCGAGAGTTATAAGTGTTTTTACTTGTAATCCTAATATTTGTGTCGTACTTCGAGAAGGTGGACTATGAGTTCGTTATTTAGGCGTTTCTTCTCTCTTAATTGTTAGTGTACATCTCTTAATTCTAATCAATGGCAGGATTTCCTTGATGAATATTTGAATTATGGATAGGAAGGACATGTGAGATTCTTTTATCTTTTTAGCAACATGGAAGCACAAAAAGAATTATCCAAATGGCAAATTCAATTGGATGAAAATCTTATCGAATTTCAGGGACGTATTCTTGATCGTGAACAAATTCATTATGCCGATGTAAGTAGAGCACTCTTAAGTTAGAAAGACGTCGAATCAAAATTATATTCTTTTCTAGAAATCAATCAATTATAAAACAGAAGAAGCCGATTGGTCGCGTGATGGACGGTCGTTGAAGCATATTAGCGCAAAAAAATTAAGCAATTGGATTGTTCTTTACACTGGCAAAGATGCAGGTACCTGTTGTCTCGATAAAAAAGTTGAACTTACATATGGTTACAGGAATTATTCTTGTTTTAGGAACAACCGAAGGATTTATCGAAGCATTGAATCAAGTATGTACACCATTTGGTATGCATTTGGAATATCCAGAAATGTAAGTGATCAAATTTTAGATAAATAAGTTGTATCTTAATGTTGGTATTGTTATCATTTAGGATTCAATTACAAAATGATCGTCCAGAGTCATATTTGAATGCATTGAACACTAAAGTGCGAATTAATACAGATATGGTCGTCTGTGTGTTGCCAAATAATCGTAAAGATCGTTATGATGCGTTGAAAAAATATTTGTGTCTGGATGTTGGAGTTCCATCTCAAGTAAGTTCTTTCATTTTATAGAGTACAATATAAGATGTTTTTCATCTTTCAGATGGTATTGACAAAAACACTGACAAAACGAAATCAATTGATGTCGGTTGCAACGAAAATAGGCATTCAAATGAATGCAAAATTAGGTGGGGAAATATGGGGCGTAACGATTCCCGTAAGTTGAGTTATCAAATTGATGATCTTAGATTTCCGATTGTTCTATTTATTTTTCTGCGTTTTTTAGTCAAAAGGGTTAATGGTAGTCGGTATGGATTCTTATCATGAAAAACGAGGTCCAAGTGTTGGTGCGTTTGTGGCGTCAATCAATCCTGGTTGTACACGATTTTATTCACGTGTCATTTATCAAAAGACAACTCAAGAATTAGTTGATGGAATTACATTATGTCTTCGTGGTAAGTTCATTATTGTGCTGTATGATCTTAATAATTTAATAATATTGTTCACATTTTGGTTAAGATTCACTACAAGAATATTATAAAGCGAACAGTACGTTACCAGATAAAATAATTATTTATCGTGATGGTGTTGGTGATGGTCAGTTGCCAGTCGTGGCTGAACAAGAACTGCCGCAAATTCTCGAAACAATGCCAAAAATAATGCCAGATTATGAGTACGTAGTCTTCTAAGATAATGAACATGAACTGTTGCAATCTATGCTATATTTCTAGTCCCAAATTGGCAATGGTGATCGTTAAAAAACGTGGAACTTCTCGTTTCTTTGCCAAAAACCATCGTCAATTGTTTAACCCACCACCAGGCACAATCATTGATCATACAGTGACAAATGTTAATTGGTATGATTTCTATTTGATTAGCCAATGTGCACGACAAGGAACAGTAGCACCAACACATTTTAATGTCATTTGGGATCGAACATCATTGAAAGTTGATCATATGCAACGTCTGACACATAAAATGTGTCATATGTATTATAATTGGCCGGTATGTTGTGAACTTCTTTTCTTTTCTACACACATTTTGAGAAATAATAAGCGTTTTAACTGATATTTTTCTCTTTAAAGCAGAGAAACAGAGGGCTTCTCGAATTCAGATGGATATACGAATTTTTGCTCGCTGAAGATCTGACAGACCTTTTCTAACACTCGCGCATAGCTCTTGTAAATTTATATATTCTTATTATTTTTACAGGGAACAATTCGTGTGCCAGCCGTATGTCAGTATGCTCATAAACTAGCATATTTGGTTGGTCAATCATTACATCAAGATTTCAATCGAAATTTGTCTGATAAATTGTTTTATTTGTAAAAAGAGCAACAAAGTGTTGATAGTGCCAGCATCTCAAGTAAAACTTTAATTTATCTTATTTTATTTTTTAAGAAAGTTAAACGCTATACAGTTGTTTGTGTTCTTTCTTTTGCACTTTATTTTTTATTTTTCACATTTCGTTGTTTTGTTTAGTGTTATTACAAAAATAGTGTTGATATCTTTGTATATGTTTTCTAGTTTAGTCATTTTAATGTGTGCGTGTGTTGTGTGTTTAGTTTTTCTAAATAAGTAACAACTTATGCTCTTGTTTTTGTTTTTTGACTTGTGTTTTCAAAGTGTGTGTTTGTTTGTATGAAGTCAAAACAAAAGATAAAGCGTTTCTTTTTCTCTTTTTTAAAATCTCGTTGCTTTATTATTTTTAATGTACATAAGATAAATTTAGTGGGAAAAAAGCAGTGTGCTTTTTCGCGAGAGAAGAAAAACGTGGGCCATGTCAGGCGCGTTGTTGTTTGAAACTTGTTCGTCTCATTTATATTTTTTATGTTCAAATTGTATGTTAAAGATGTTTTGTGTTGTAAATATAGACATGGTCTTAGAGGATAAAATAAAAATATTTTCATCAAAACGTTTTATGAAACATTCAATAAGAAAACAAAGTGTAAGGATACAGAGTTATTCTTTCCTTTTAGTTTTACTACTCAGTACTGAACTTGAATGTCTTGCAAACATCCTCTAGAGTACTACAAAACATCATCCAGTTGTTCACAGCATTCGTGAATTCAGTATTTGTGAAACATCAAATTAAAAATATGAACTCAACAGAAACTAAATCGAATTTCAATCATCGTTCGTATTATATTTTTAGCTGTTATAACTTGTTAATTTATCATACTACTTATGATAAAGAACTACTACAATGTTTACATGTTTCACCGTTAGATCATTACTATTCATCAAAATTTTTTGTGAAATTAAATTTATTTCAGTTACTTTTTCTGAGAAAAAGGCACCGCGCATACGTTACTGCTAGTCTACAACGTCATCTTTTAGTGTGCCTGCAAATAACGTCAATTTAATCTTCACTGAACAGTTCACTGTAGATTAATACTGTTAAACAGTACTGTATGGTCAGTTTAACAAAGTAATTCTTCAGATGTGCTGAAAATGTATAATATCGAATAAATATGAACGATGATGGTAAAATTCGAAACAGGAAATATAACAGTTCTTTCTCAAAATGCAATAAAAGAAAGTTGTGTCCTATGCAGTTCCCAGATGGCCCGCATTTTGGAGTTTTTTTCGCAATTTGTCCGCATTTTAAGCTTTTGCTGTTTTACCCCTGTTCATATAAGATTTAAAAAGAAAATTTTGTCTATTGACGATTCTCTTCTCATCCTATTGACCAACTAAGTAGCCAGTCACTCGTCAGTTTATAATTATTTCTTATCAACGCCAAATCTGCTTAAACTTATTCATTCTAATCAAAAATATACAGTCCAAAAACAACGTGTCAACTAAAATCGAGACTTACATTTCTATTTGTTGTTCTCTTTCGTTTTATTGAATAAAACCACAAGGTGCTAGGGAAAGCATTTTTTTGACCCTCTGTGCGTGAAAACAGCTGAAGTTAGACCGTGAAAATGCGTTTCCGCTTTTTTCCGCATTTTGGAATTTTTATTCCGCATTTCTGACCTGTGCATCTGGGAACTCTGGTCCTACGGTATAATGGAGATGATCTCATTGTGGCGAGATCACGAACACATCTACTACTCTTGTGTACAAGCAAAACCGAAAAATCTTAAAAAAAAAAATGACATTCTTAGTAAAACTGATTACTTTGCTTTTCGAAAATAGTTTACCAGAAATTTCACTTGTATTTTACTGACATCTATTGATACATTTGGATGCGGGCAAGATTAACTGATCAATGAAGTGAAGTAGACAACCAATCAGCTTGTTAGTGAGTTGACGCGGAATAAACTAATGGATAAACTTTATGCTAAACTGATAATATAATTACGTTTGGTGGGATTATTTCAATAAGAGCTCAATGTTTTTGTGCCAGACGGATTCTGCGCTCATTTTATCTTGGTTAAAACCAAGTCTTTAGTATTCTTTTCAGCTTTCGATCCAAGTTTCTTTTTCATCGAGTACTATCCTTTGAAAAGAAGGCACAAGCTACCTTATAATTTCATTTAACCATTTCTCGGCATTTGATATTGTATTCTGTTTTATTGTACTATAAAGTGCAAGGATGTTGTGGTAAATCCTTCATTGATTTCAATTTATAACTGTTTAGCATTTTTCGTTACTATCTACATAGCTGCGGTCGTGTGATTTTCTAGTGGACTTGCTTTATTTTTAGATAGAATAAATGATGTCGGGTATTGAAGAGAGTTTACCAATACCAATCACCAATGGTTTAACACCATCAGTATCTATGAATGAAAGTATTAACGATAATCCTCAGAAAGTTCAATCTCATAATAATGTGTCAGATAATGTCAACGAAGATGATGAGTCATGGCTATACGGAAGTATGTATCGTCAATCTTACGAGTTGATTTTATTGAACTTTTACATCTTTTTGTAGGCAATGTACCATCAAAAAATAAAAATGAAGACATTGGGTAACATTTCTCAGATTGTAACGCCAACAAACGTTAAATGTTTTATCTTTTTTTTAATTTAGAGATAGTGCATTGGCACCGTCAGTTGATGAAGTTACAACTCATGAAATAAATTCACGGGTACGAAACTTGTGTAATTTTTACTATCAACTATTTTACTGTAATTTTTTTAGGAAAAAATCACTGCACAAATAACGGATGACAATGTGATGGACTCGGATGATGATGATGATCAGATTGAAGTAATGATTAGAGATTTTAAATCACCATCAATCTACCCAACAGCACGACAAAATAGTCGAACAGCTATTGGTGGTACGTATCTTCAAAGATGCGATAAGTTAAGTTTAAAAGTAAAGTACATTAACTAACTGTATCTATAATAACTAAATTTAATCATATTTAGTTTAATGTTAATTTTTTATGTTTATAGTTGGATTAGGTGGAAAACCCCCTACAAAAGGTGTTGATTTAGATGCTCAAGGACAAATCAATGGAGTACCGACATTTGAACATGATATATTAAGTGCTTTTAAAGATGATGAAAAACCATGGAAAAAACCGGGTTTGTGTAGTGCTAATTTACTTCATAAAAAATAAGTAACAGTGATTTTTATTTTGTTTAAGGTGCTGATATAACTGATTATTTTAACTACGGTTTTACTGAGGATACATGGGGACAATATTGTGATCGACAACGACGATTGAGAGCAGAAAATAACTTGGCAAGAATAAATGCAACATCAAACGTAAAAATTGTTGTTATTGTACTTTTCTGAATATCTTTTTGACCGATAGATGAGAATAGAGCTTTTTGGTAGAGAATAAAAATCTTATTATGACACTTGTGTACAATGAGGTGTAGGTATCATTTCGCTCGATGTCGATGAAAAATACTGGTGGAGAAGAAAGCAGTTATATAATTCTGTTACTTCATCTGCTGCTGCTGCAGATATTTCAGAATGTATAATGTTGGATTTGTTGTATAAGCACTATATATTAGTATTTGCTCATCTAACGTTTATCTGTTTAGATCCAACATATTCCACAGATTGGTGGTCAGATTGGGACGGTTGTCAATAAACAAATAAGACCATTCGTGCAAATGAAAAAACCAGTGGGAACAATTGACGTTATTGGTAACAAACTTTCATATTTGTATCAAGTTTTTCACTAAACTTTATATTTTTGTAGGAGCTACTGATCAGACATCACGTCGTCCAACATTTGAAACTGGCTATGATCACGCACCAATGCAATTTATCAATGGACCGCAATAGTAAGCACTGAATTCATTTTAGAGTTTATTTATATATCTTTTAAAATATTTTTCTTTTCAGTCCACCGCCTGGTGTACCTGCACCTCATCCTTCTCAGTCTGGTCCAAATTCATCTATTCCTGATTTAGCCACACCTCCTCCTGGCTTTACTACACAGCAAACAATGGCAAATGTTACATCGAATTCAAATCAACAACAGCAATCCCCACAACATGGCACATCGCCTCAGCACCATCAAATTCCAACATTAGGCGTTGGAGGACCACATCGTTTACCAATGCCAGGTATGCCCATGGGTCCACCAATGCTTCGCCATCCACAATTTGGTCCACCACCGCAGCATCCGTTTTATGGAGGACCAATGCCTGGTGTTATGCCTCATGAAAGGTACGTCAGTATCAGCAAGGATACATAGTTGCGATAAATATGGCTCCTCTTTTCATGACCATTACTTACCCGAATAGTGGAAGAAACGCATTTTCTATTGAAAAACTGTTAAATATCTGCTGCCGCCCATACAATGTATTGCAACGACAAAGCGTTTTGAAATATGTTGGGAATTGAACTCTTATTTTAGTTATTTTTATTTCATTCTAGACCTCCAATGCCTGTCGGTGGTCCTTATTTTATTCCACGTCATCAACAACCATGGGAAAAGTAACTAATGAGGAATAAATTTCTTGTAGTCTTCCGTCAACATTTACAAGCTTTTCAAAAAAATCTCATTTTTATTATGCTTTAGAACTTTATCTGCAGCAGCTGTGAGTTATCATTTTCCACCACCTCACAATTCACCCAATGTTGGTTTAAGATCCCCACGTAGTGCAACACCAGAGGATCATTCATCGAGAAGTTCAACACCCGAAGAAAGTCGAGAAGAAAAAACAAAAGAAGATCGACACAAAGATAAATACAAGTGCGTATCCTACTACAGATAGTTTTTAGTACTGACTTGTCTATCATGTATTTTTCCAGTAGAGATCATTATGATCGTGATCGACGTTCACCAAAAGATCGTTATAGACATCGTGAATATGAGCGATCTGAATATGAACGTCCAAGAAGTGACAGAGATGATGAAAGAAGACGAAAATCAAAATCAAGAGATAGAGATGATAAATATGAACGTTATTCAAGAAAGTAAGTATAAAACGAAAGTTTTATAGCTCAGGTTTGCTCAGGTTTTTTTAGACGACGTTCAATGTGTTGTGATTGAATACTTGAACAACTCATTATAAACTTTCTTTTCAGACGCCACCATCGAGAGGACTCGCGACATCATCGTGAGGATGAACGATATGAACGTACATCATCTAGTCATCGACACAGAAATCCTCAGACATCTCATACATCATTTTCCTCTCCCCCAAAAGGTATCACAACAACTTCTCCAGATAACAATGATGAACAACAACAAGCATCACAATCATCTTCACGTCATTCAAAAGGAGACGAACGTGATCGAAAACATAAAAAGTCATCAAAGCGCTCTAGGCGTAGCAGTGAAGAACGTGATCGTGACCGGGAGAAAGATAGAGGAGAACGATCAAGTGGTCGTTCAAAAGATGAAAGTAGAAAATCATCATCGTCTAATGCTGTTACCGCAACTCAGGCATTATCCACATCTTCATCCTCCTTGAATGCACAGTCAGCAGATATAACAACGTCAACGATATCAAATGACGCTGCAGTACAGTCGAAAGAAAATGATTAATTTCTATTTTTTTGCTTTTTTGCATATTCTTCTCATATTTTTTGTGTAATTTGTGCGTTTATTAAAATAACGTACATTGTATAAAAGAAGTGTGTTTTTTTTTGGATGCATGTATTTGTTTCTTTTCATGAACTTCCTGTTGTTGTTGTTCTCTTCTTTTATTATTGTCTTGTTGTATCTTTTTCTGTTTGCCAAAAATGTGTAATTGATTCTTTATTTTATTTGAAAACAAGACATGCAACCTATTTTCTGACTTATTTCATAAAATCTTTAAAAAGATAGGAATATTAAGAATTCATAATATTTAGCTAAGAAGCTTCGTGAGTACAGCTTTCTTCTGTAATGAGCAAGAAAGTAAGAGAATCCCTATTACGCCGTTTGTACGTGGTCTCCCTAAACTCAATTTTCACTTGAAAGAACATGTGTTTAACGCATCTCTTTCAGATAACAATATTTTTGATAAAATTCGAAAGATATGCTGATGGACGACGTATTTCTAGAACTCTTTAATGCCAGAATATGTATCGTACATATTATTCTTTTTGTGCCTTTAGTTCTCATTTAAATAAAATGATCCATGATACGCATTTTCCTCTCTATGCTGATTTCACAACAGATGAAATACTCGAATATTTTTGTTTGGATAGAAAAAATAAACAGGAAGAATTAATATCAATCAAATTTGAAGAAATTTGTTGTTGTATTAAATATCAGCTATTTCATTCTATGAATATTGACTGGTACAACAGAAATATAATTCATGAATGCTTGAATAACATTAAAATAGTTCATATATTGAACATTTATACAAATTTTATTACGGTTTAGTACTGTAACGGAATGAAATGATGGATGTTATTTCAGTAATTATGAATGACATCTACTCTTATTGATTCGCTTGAATATGAATTATTTAAACGACTGATCATCGAATCATTTATCTACTAATGAAAATTTATCATTTTTAAATTTGTATTATATCGAAACTAAAATATTTAAATATTTAATGTATCTTCAATTTAAAACAGATCAACTGTTCAATGAAAAGTGATTAAATTCAAATGATTATTTAAAACAATACTATTTTGAACTCCGTTTTGATATTCAGCGAAACCATCAATAATTTATCGTTAATTATTGAATAATAGCATTTATCCTATTTTTCCTCGACGAAATTTTCTTATAGAACTGGAAGCATAGAGAACTCTTGTTTGGTTATTATTGTCAACGGTTTTTGTGATAATTTAATACACACTTTGAATAAAAGTTTATTTTTCTAGATCTAATCTCTATACATCGTTGGATTCTTCTTTTTCTTTGATTTCTCAGTATCGATATACATAATGGCTAGTCCACGCACTCGAAGTATACTCAAAGATCTGAAATTAAAAGAGGATAACAACGTTTGTTTTGAGTGTGGAGCAATGAATCCACAATGGTAAGCAGGAACTCTCAAATTGTTATTTTAATGAATATTCTTTTTTTCTTTTTAGGGTTAGTGTAAGCTATGGTAAGTGGCGTAGAATTACAAGTATTGTTTGATTATTATTGTTGTTTTTTTTCTGTATCATAGGTATTTTTATCTGTCTCGAATGTTCGGGCAAACATCGTGGACTTGGTGTGCATTTGAGCTTTGTTCGCTCAGTAACTATGGATAAGTGGAAAGAACTTGAATTGGAAAAAATGAAAGTAGGCGGTAATCGAAAAGCAAAAGACTTTTTTTCCCAACAACCAGATTATTCTACATCAATGACATTACAACAAAGGTATAATTCAAAAGCAGCTGCGCTCTATCGTGATAAAATATTAACAGAATCACAAGGAAAATCATGGAATATCAACAATTCACCAGCTCAAAATCACACATCATTCACATCGCCAACGTACAATGATAAATCCAAAGTAAATGTGAAAATATATTAACCGACTAGCTGGTCAATTATTCTTTGCATTCCTTTTATTTTAGTCTCAAGCGTCCAGTTCTGAATGGACTCAATTTCAATCGGCTCCACCTCTAAGAAATAATGGTGGCGATCGTGGCTATCAAGATTATTCGAATAATGAAAATAATTCATACAAAAATTCTTCTTATCATAACAGTGATACTGATACATCGAGTCTCGGAGGTGGAAACAGTAATAAAGATAGTAAATATTGGGGATTTGGAAATACAAGCTATGAGTCATCCGGTCAGCAAGCAAGTAATCCAGATCTTGTTTCGTCATTATCAACTGGTGTATCGGCGTTAAGTGTCACTAGTGGTAAATGGCTAAATGTTGCAAAAGATTCTGTATTTAAAATATCGAAACAAGCAGCTGAAAAAGGCATGGAAATAAGTAAATCTGTTAGCGATCAAGCAAAAGATGGTATGTTGTTTTATAATATTGATAATTATAAAAATATTAGTTTTTTGTTTTTAGGAACACTATTGAATAATGTGCAAACAGGGGTTACATCAATGGCATCAACTGTTGGAAAGTTAAGTACAAAAACATGGAGTGATATGCAATCATTTTGGGCAGGAAAAGACTATCATAATATGTCATCGAATAGTGAAGGTATGTGAGTGAATTAACAATTAGATAAAATCATAGATAACGTCATAGTATTAACAGATATATACAGGCATTGATCATCGAAGTTTATAACATTTTTGCCTGCAGATATTACTTATTTTAGACGCTACAATACGAGCCATTTTGTACATTCGTTTTTCTTTAATTTTAGGTACGAATTTGGTACATCAAAAAAGTCTGTCGACTGATGATTACCAGCGACAACACAGTAACAATAGTGGAAGTTATCAAAATAATTATCCTAGTATTTCTCCTAGTGTTTCTCAACAGCAAGTAATGAAGGATCGTAGAGATTTAAGTTTTGAGTCTTGGTTGAACGATGACAATACATCTACAACTAATACAAATCAATTTGAACCGAAACAACAACAAAAACAGGCGACAACATCTAAAGTACAACAACAACGTTCAACACCATCACCTCAACCGGCATCTGTTTCTTCGCCCGCACCAAAAGTAGTCACTCAGACAAAACCACAAATGAAAAATTTGATTAATTTCGAGGAAGAAGGAAAATGGGCAAATGACGATGATGGAGAATGGGAATCAATTGACACAAAATAGAAATATATTCTCAATGTTTTAGGATCTTGTTTGATATGTGTGGATTTTAGCGAGAGCGATAGAATACGCAATAAAATTTCATTCGGTTCAAATAAGAACGTTTCTTGTACTTATTGTTATTCTTTTTTTTCTTAAACGAAAATTTTATTTTTAAATGTTGTTATTCTTATTGTTATTTTATTTCCTGACAGAAATTTTCATCTTTTTTTTTATTTATGTGTACGTAATATCCCAAAATTTTGATTTCTTTTAAACACCATTCATTCGTTGAGGTGATACTTTTCTGTTTTTTGTAATGAATGAAAAGTTCGTTTTTTAGGAAAAATTTGTGACAATTCATGGGATATGACATTTATTTTTAATGAAAAAGAAAAAATGTTGCATTGACTCATCATGTATTGCAGAAGTGTTGTGGAAACTTATCATTAGTGGTAAACTGTTAAACTTGAACAGTATGGTATGTTAAGACTTGAATTTATATTTAATTTTTGGGATTTTTTTTCTAATATATTCAGTGTTTTGCCTGTATTCACGTATTCATACATGTTACACACGTTTAGTAATCCAATTCATGTTTTTTGAGAATGTTTAAAGGCATCATGACGAGAAGTTCATAATCTTTTTGGATTTGTACAGGCAAGTCATTCTTTGCTTTTTTGTCTGCAATATATATTTTATTTTGTATAAAGAGTGTGAGATGTCTGTTTGTTTAATTTATCGTATTTATTTATTAGGATGTATTTATGGATTATTGAACTCGTTTGTTTTTCTTTTCTTTCTCAATTATTTTATTGTATCCATTTTAAAAAATCGAAAAATCTTTGATATAAAGCGCATTCACCATTTTAGCAGTATATATGTTGGAACATATTAAGCGAAGAACATGGAAAAATTTTAGAGATAAAGTTCAACCCTTTTAAGTGCTGAAGACGCGTACACATGCAAAGAATGAAATGGAAAAATATACTGGATAAAATTAAACCGTATTTAGAGTAGCTGTCAAAAGTTTAACGTGTTTTCTTCTTTCAATTTTTCATCAACTAGAGTGATTCGAAGATATGCATTGCATTACTTGGATCATCGATAAATAAACATTGTTTCTCAAACATTTGGGCATCAATTCCATGATAGTACTAATGTGAATACTATACTATATTAACATTATGCTGTCGGAAACCACAAACATTATTCTGTCGGAATTGTTTTATATATTCAGGCGTCTATGCTACATAGTGGTATAAGCACAGCCCTTCAAGAGCAAGCTATGAGATGCCAATGTCCACATCTACTCAATGGTGAAGTATAACCGTCTTTCCCATGAAAAATAATTTGTTCAAACTCCCAGGATATCTCTCGCTTATACTGCATATTTTCAACTTTCAGCTCGAAGAAACGGTTAAGAATGTTCACTTTCATTCCGAAATAGCTAAAAAAAAGAAGTAGACGCAGAGGTACAACTTAATATTTGTGATCATCATAGTCGATTGTATATATGTCAACTCATTCTGGCTCGACGCCCGTACGTAAAAATCAATAGGAAAAATACGGATTACACAGGTTCATTTTCAAGCAGAAAAATCGGTCAAAACCGACGGTTTGTAACACAATAACCGATTTCTTGCATAAAAACCGCGAGTGTGTTTTTGATATTATTTTTGCATCGTTGGGGTATAGCAGCGGTTATAATTTGGTGAAAACCGCAGAGATCTACGTGTGTGCTAAATTGGCTAGAATTACCCCTTTCGATTTACCCGCAGATGAAGGGGGTTACTTTTGGTATAAAACTGCGGTTTACAGAAGTTGGAAGAAATGGTATTCACCTAGATCCGCAGTTGTTTTAAAAAGGAAGCAATTCATCCTCTCCCTTTCAAAACGCATCCGCGGTTCTCGCCGGTCATATCTTTTCGAAAAGTTTTGGCACACAACCGCACTGACCTCTGGTTACTCCTCCAAGAAAAAACCCACCCGCCGATACCCGCTGTTTCCGAGTTGTTTCAGTAACAACCGCAGTGAACCGTATATACTTTATGGACAACTGCACATCACAGCAGTCAGGAACGGTGAGAACCGCTTGTGCTAATTTTACAAAAAAACGAGCGAAAATTTGACAACCTTCGAGACGCGCGGTTTTTCAGTGAATAATCAGTTAAAACCTCTGGTTTACCGGTGCTCTACCGGCGAGAACCGCCCTGATATCCGCATGAACCGGCATGAATCGTGTATAAAATAAAATCATACTCAGTTATCAGTGCGGTTTAGCGGGTATACAGTCATGCCTGGGGTACTTATTGCCCAACTTCGAAAATTTGTTCGAAAGGTTAAAATTTCGTGAATATACCAAGTTTCATGCGCTCCATCAAACGAATTGTGAACGAAACTAATATTTTATTATTAAAAAATTTATTTTAATTTTGCCAAAATTTCAATAAAACGTATTGCAAGAACACGTTTCCGCCTTGTGAAGCAGTGAGATTCGCGCAGAACTCAAAATTCTGAGTACATATAGAATTTTTGAGAATATATTTTGGAAGTCGCATTTTGTCGATCTCAAGATGTTGAAAAGATTGAATAAATTTTTTATACAAGCACATGACACCATCATTGGGTCATGCTGCACATGAAAAAGAGAAAAGAAAGTTATGCCCTAAACTTCTGCGACATTGTTTTTGTTCTTTCCCTTTTATGTAGGATATTTTTATCAATAGAAAAGTATGTATTCTTATATATCAACTCGATATATTCTGGATCCTTATTTTCTGCTAAAATATTGTATAGCAGAATAGAAGGGTTAATCATTAACCCTTCTATTCTTCTATACAATATTTTAGACTTCGAATAAGACCTATAGAATTATCACTTATTAGGCGTACTCATCAGTACTTCTTTTTTGGAGTGCTTTGGAGCACTCCTTTTTATAAAGTACAGCTGAGGTACTGCGGAGCACTTCAAAAAAAGCAGCACTCAGGAGTACTCATTTTTTGTGGGTACTCCGTTGTAGCTTTTTGAGTACTCATTTTGCTTTGGAGCACTCATTTTGGGAAAAAAAATGTTCCTTTCTTCTTTTTCCGAAAAGAGTGCTCCATGATACTCCTCCTCTTAATATTTTTTTTGACTGGGTATAACATAATATAAAAACGTTTTTTCTCAAAACGGGTATGTTACCTTTTAATGTTTCATATATATACTTTAACAATGATTAGTCGAAAATTTATCTGTACATTCTAGCTTTAAAAGTTGTCCGTTACGCTTGAGATCTTACTATAGAGAAAATGAACCGTATGTAGATCAAGCAATAAACGTTGATGTAACACGTATGTTGTCAGTGGGGAGTTGTGTAAGTTTAAATGTCTTTTATAAGGGTTTTTCTAAAACATAACATATAGACTATGTGTATCAGGTCAATCGAATAAAGCACAAAATCACCTGAAAATGACCTAACAGTATCTAAATGTCTAAATGAAGTTACAACTTGACTTAGTTAATTGTATCTGTTACTGCAACATAAGAAAAGGATTTAATTTGCTTGACTTTTTGTTATTCCTCTGCTTCTACTACTGATCACAAATATTTAATATTATTTACATATCCCACTAAATATTTTGAAAAAAGAAATAGCACATTTTGGGATTGAAGAATCATAAAGAAGAACCCGATTGAGAAGAAATATATCGAATACTTGTAATGCTTTCAGAGAAAGAGGTGTGTCAGTCTGAAATAGAAAATCGCAAAACAAGAATCATCGTCAGAGGTAGGTGTGGCTCGTGTAGGCGTTTAGAATAAACGAAAAAATGCAGGAGAAACAGGCTACGACGTTCCTGTATCATAAAAATGTTCTTAAAGAAAGAAACAGGTTATAATGACATTAGCATTTTCTCTCATTAGCACTTTAGATCATCGTTCGACACCTGTTTAGATAGTTGTTTCAGAACATTTATTACGGTCTCACTACAGCATTTTTAAGTATATGATTAATTTGTAGTATGATCACGGCAACTACGTCTATATTGTTTTATTAGCAACTACTTTTTTGAGGTTTATAACGGTCAGCTCAGGAACAGACTTCCCAGATGATCCTCATTTTGCGGACAAATTGCAGAATTTGTCCGCTGTCCGCTATTTGTCCGCATTTTGAGAATTGTCTGCTTTTGCTGTTTTTCCCCTGTTTACATATAACATTTAAAAAAAGAATATCTATCTATTGAGAATTCTCTTTCTCATCCTATTGTTAAACCAACACCATCTCCAAACATGCACAAATTAGTTTCGTTTATATTTTCGATTCCGTGCAGTAATTCATACGTCGAAAGTGCATTTTCTTCCATGAAACATTTATTTAACGATAAAAGAAATCGTATGTCGACAGAAATGATTGTAGCTGAGTTAAAAATTCGCTTAAACTTATCGTTATCATACACTGAAATTTATAATTATTTCTTATCAACGCCCGATCTGCTTAAACTTATTCATTCTAATCAAAAATATACAGTCAAAAAACAACATATTAACTAAAATCGGGACTTACATTTGTTTGTTTTTCTCTTGTGTTGCTCCGGCGCCACAGTCAATGCCAGTACGGCGAAAAACCGCGTCGATTATGGCACTCCAGCGGGCAACTCTGTGATTATGCGTGAAAACAGTTAGACCATGAAAATGTGTTTCCGCTTTTTGTCCGCATTCTGAGAAAAAATTTCCGCAAATTTCCACATTTTAGAATTTTTATTCCGCATTTCTGACCTGAGGATCTGGGAACTCTGCTCAGGAATCACTTTTAACGTAATCATGATTAGTGTAGACATACGATGTTCGTAATCATTATTAGAACAAGGCTACTCAAGATTTAAAACAGTTGCCATCGCATTATAAAATTGATGATCATGATCAACCTTATGCACATGATGCTGTAGTGTAACCACAGTGATTGTTTAAAACCTGATTTTTTCGAATAATGGTGGCTAGCTGTATTAAAGTTTGAGGTGTTTTGACCATGACTTTTATTTAGAGTAAGGGCACCTGCTCTAGCATTTTTTCGTTCTCTTACATAAGTGATACATTTCTTTTCTATATTGAATTATTGTTGTTGAATGGATAAATACATAACGATAAATTTTGTGTTCTTCTTGTATGCAACTATACTGTTTGATTCAACAAATTTTAATCGTTTACCTGTGCAATACGTCCAAAAGGAAAATTGAATTTATACGTTTATAAGAGAAGACGTGTCCTTATGATAGGCTACAACATAGGCAGAGTGGATGATTTCTGCTAGTTTGCCTTTGTAAAATTTAATCGTTTATTCAACATCTAACTATACATTGTTAAAGAAAGTTGTCTAACTACGTTGTCTCAATCAACCAAAAAAACATAGATAGCTTTTCTGTTCTGTGATGTAATCTCTCTCTGAAAAACACGTGCTGTCTCGTTTCATCATCTCGATACTATTTCCATCACTCGCTGTCTATATCACACATGTTTCTATCTGTAACATCTATAATATGTCTCTACAACTCATCACAAAGTATGCAGGCTTTGATCACTGATCAAGGATATAAGCTGTATGGGTTGAGCAGCGGGGATAGAATACACTATAGCAATGCACAGGATGGAAATGGGAACATCTGAGAGTTTACTTTTGACAATCTAGTCGAAACCCAAATTCTTTGCATTTCAATTCAAAGTTCAAGTGTTCAATTCTATCAGCTGTGTAGTGTACGTTTGTGCTTTACTTCTTTCTGTTCTATCCTTATCTCTCTATCAAGAACAGTGACTGTAGATAGATCAACGTCCGATTTCCTAGTCCGTAAGGCCTTGTCTACACTACAAAAGTTAAAGGAGCTTTAAGCAATTCTATTGGCTTAAACTAACTTCTAGCCAATAGAATTTCTTAAAGCTCCTTTAACTTTTGTAGTGTAGACGGGGTATAATCTTCGGTAGTGAATCTCCCGTATAGAAAGCGGCATATTACCTTTTTTTATTGAATCTTGTTCGATCGGTGCTCGAGTACTATGTATACGCCACTTCTCTGACAAAAGTAGTACGAAATTGAATAGGTTTTTTACATCTCAGTAATCAAAAGAATTTTCAAACGCTATCAACCTTTTTTTATATTATCAAGGTTTTTTTCATCATAGTTTATTTAAGCGTACCGATCCATTAACGTTTTGCAATAATTTACAACACCAATCTTCTATTCCAATTGATATTATTCATTCTTTTTCAAATACGCAATATGACAGTTATATTGTGGTCATGCTGACACATCGTTGATGAACAATAGTTGAAAGAAGACATAGAATGATTGTTTTTCTTTACTTACTACAGAGTACCAAATGCACAATCAAGGACGTACCTATGGGCCTCCCTCTCCCCCTGATTCTAGAAAAGTCATTGTTTTGTGTCTTTCGTTCTTCACAAAAACATTTTTTTGGACAACTAACATCCCTCTGCTCGGGGATGTTAGTTACGCCTCTATGTACGACGAAGATTGTGTTAAAGAAAAGAACGAAATTGTTTTTTTTTTCCGCCCCCGTTAAGTAATTACATAAGCCTGTAAGAGTCATGTCCATAAAAACAGAATAGAGGAAAATGCTAGCTATAGCTAGAACCTATATTTTTTTTTTCTGTTCGAAAATATTGCGTCAGCACTATGAATGGGTATGTTACTAACTCATCACTGGATGGTAAACGTTTTAATTCGGGTTTTGCTGGTCGATTAGCAAAGCCAGTCATTGATATTATTTCAGTCAACGCATCACTAGATCCTGTTG